>VWYI01029353.1:946449-1041450 GCA_013399455.1 Anthoscopus minutus
CCATCCCATCCCATCCCATCCCATCCCATCCCATCCCACCCCATCCCCAAAGGAGCGCCGGCAAAAGAGCTTCGAAGAAAAAGGGCAGAGTGGAGTCGTAAGGCTCAGTTTTTACAGGACTTCTTGCAGGCAAACACAAGCTCCCTCAGTTATCTGGACCCAGGCAGTGCTGAGCTCCCAACCTGAGCAAGGCAAAGGGGATTTTTTGTGTCTTCAAAAGGTTGTGTCAATGCTACCAGAGCTCACCACGGCCAGAGAACTCAGAGGGCTGCCCTTCCCCTCAGACAGAAGTTCCTGTCATCCTCCAATCTCTCCTATGATGACAGATTTGACTGGACACTATATCAAATAAAATCACTGAAGTACTCTAAATTATGTCACACATGAAAAGCAGAGGTGGCCAGCTCTGTCTTTCTGTGCCCTTTAATGCTCATAAATCAGAAATAACTCCCCAAAATACAAATCAAATAAAAAGTACTTTCATATGGTAATCTGCACTGTTCATGCTGCGCAGTTTTTTGAAGCACCATCAAATGCATCGTATGTCCTACTTGCATTTGTTTTTAATCTATAATTCTGTGTATTCTTCCCCTTTTTTATCCCTTGCTAATGTTGAAAAATCCTCTAGATACCTAGAGCAGGGTTCATTTCAAAACAGGAGAGCACCTCTTTTCTCAGGACAAGGATTCAGCATCGGTTTGTAGTACAAACTTTCAGAAAAAAACTTTGAAGTCCGTACAAAGAAAAGTTATTTTCTCTGGCAATACTCAACGCTGGCCACAAGAACTGCAGCTCTGACCTCAGTGGGATGACTTTCATGCCAGGTTGTTGACACACACTTGCCTCTACAACAAGTACATGTTCAACAATAACAAGAACAAGTTGAAATTATTTACATGGCCTGAATGGGCGTCAGCAGACATATTCCAGGAGCACCTGAGAGCCCAAACACCAGAAGAATGATCAAAGGAATTTGTCTGTGTGCCGCAACTCTCACTGGCCTTCAGAGCAGACAAAAACACTGCAAGAAACATGAACATATGGTATAACACTTCCCAGCATGGCAAACAGCCACAGCAAACACTTTTGGAGATAAAATTAGATTGGGGAAGCAAAGCTGGAGAAAAACAAAGCCAAGTATGAACTCAGAAAGCATTTCAGCTCAAGGTCATTGGAATACTTGCTGTGTAACATCACCAGCAGTATCATTCTACTTTTTCTTTTCTGATAGATCTGCAAAAGCCAAACCAACCTCACGAAGCACTCAGTTACAGGTAAAAAGGAAAGTGCATTACAGTGATCAGCAGATTTTTGATGCCGTTTATTCTGGAGACTAAAATAAGGCAGAAACTCAAAATAGCTATCAAAATTACTTCCTGGTTTCTTGAAAGTACAGAGGAACTTAAAAGTAATTTTTTCTAAGTATGTAATCTGAAAAGGAGTACTTGCAGCTTGTACAGAGAAGGTTCTGATTTTTTTTTTAACCAATGATGTAAATCTCTCTTATTTTAAGGTCTCCAAGAAAAGACTTAAAAACTTGCTTCCCAACTTCATCTACTCTGCATGAATTGACTCGGAAGGGTGCAGCCTGAAGGAGGCTTTGTTGAACATGCAATGTTACAGATGGCCCCAGCTCTGGAACAAATCAAGAACCTTGAATGGGCCTACTGGAAGTTCTAAGCTAACAAAGATACTCTTAATTTTGTAAAGTTTAGCGTTTATCCTGCCACCTAACTTTTTATAGTTGGTTGGCTGAACTAGTCCAGTGTGTAACAACAGTGATTAGCAGAGAGCTACACCCATCCTGTGCACAAACAGAAACCATCCAGAACAGCAGGACAGCAGGCAGCAAAAAATGTTAAAGGTTGGATACCAAGTCCCATTTATATTCTACATAATATACGAATAAGAATCTAGAAATTTTAATAACAATAATAATATCTGATCTATATCTGTATCTATCTACATCTATATATCTATATCTATATCTATCTGTATCCAATTCCAAGCTCTTTATTGATCTGTTTTTATAAGAAAAGTAAGGAGCAGTTTGGAATGAAAAGATGCATCCAGAACAAGTCACTATAAAACAGGTACTGGTGCCTCCACAGAGACGAGCAAGACTGTCGTGTGACTGTGAACAACACTGAGCTACTCACTGTGGTCCTGTGTGAAAACATCCCTGACTAAATCCCAGACTAACCAAAGAGCGTGGATTGAACTGGGGAGCACAAAAATTCAAGTTCCAGACTGTTGATTTTATATAAGTATCAAATAAGTTTCAAAATTTTTAACTGCCACAACTGTTTTGTTTCTGATTAATGAAAAAAATCTAAAGACACAAGAAAGAACCTCTACATCCCAAACCCAGAGTGTATCCCCAGTTTTCATTTGGAAATAGCAATGTAAAGCCTTGCAGGGAGCACAGCTGGTGGGGCAGATCCTCCTGGTGTTTGTTTCAGAATGAAGGGGGAGCTGGTTTGAACCAAAAACATGAACCCTGAGGTTTCCCTTTGCACAGTGACTGCAGGCACGGGCACATCCTTGAGGCAACCCCTCACTGTCCTCCACCCCAGATCCTAAAGTTGTTCAGGTTTCAAAACTGGTTTTAAAGCTACTTCCCTCAGCCAGACAAACCACTTCCAGGGGAGTTTTTTTCTGGAGGGGAAATAACAAATTGTGCAAGTTAAGAAAGCCCTCACATAGAAACTCCTGGCCTTTATCTGCTTGGAGAAGATTGAAAGCCATAAAGACAGCACAAGGTTTTATCTCCAAATGAAGCTTTCAGCAAGTAGGAAGGAAAGTCAGGCAAAACTATACTCAGATTTGAAGAGGTGCATATTAAAACTGTGGCTTAATGAGCAAACTCTTACCCAGAACTCTCAATCTCTCTGCTCCAACCACCACTTCGTTGTCATCTGCAGAAAACAGCAATTTTCCAGAGAGGGTTTTCACCTCAAATTTTTGGCTGTGTGCTTCCACTGCTTGGGGACCTAGGGGGAAGAAGCTTTCCTTTAGGGAGAAGTATAAGAAAATCACACAGTAGCTTCATGCATTCAATAAACCCATTTGCTGAGTAATAATAGCTCAACAAATGGCATCAGAGACACCAAACAGGGAGAGTTTTTAGATCTCATTAGAAAAGGGCAGTTTTCTAGCCAAGTCACAACTGCTCAACTATTTCCACTTATGCTTTTTTTTAATGCTTATGTGTGCCATAAAATCACCACTGAACTTGGGACAGCTGGGATATTTTTACAAAAAGACAGACCCATATGTGAAACAGCAACGAACAGCCATGCTTTGAGAGTATTGGTGCAGGTGTAAGAAGCATCAAGAGCTCCTGGGCCCATTCTGCTTAGATTGATACTGCTGTGTAAAAGATTCCTGGGTTTCTACCTTTGAAATATATCTGGATTAAAATTCTATCAGTGTAATGCGCAGCCCAATTAAAAAACAAAAGAAAAATAAAAATACAAACACCAGTGAAGGAGCAAATGTTTTGGTTTAGACCCCTTCAATCATGTGCAGGCCAAGAAAAATGGCATCCTCTCTAACTGCAGAAAGTTTTTAGACAAGTAAAACTTTCCTTCAAAGATCTTATTTCAATTCTGCTGCTTGTCCTGCAGCCTGCTGTGCCCTGCAGTGCCAGAAAGCCTCTGGCAATGTGTTTTGTTGTGGGGCTGATAAACACCAGTGGCCTCAACAGCAATTCTGTGCAGGTTTGTGGCTCAAAGGCTGCCAAGAGTTACAAAAGAGGCTGCCCTGGGTTACTGACCTAGGCCAGGCTTCGCACAAATCACCTCTGAACAGCTCTGCCAGCTCCATCTAAGCCACAGCTCTCCTGGAATATTATCCTGCACCAGGCAGGTGATTGGACTTTGCATTAACTCCAGCCATCTTCAAGATCAGTCTCATTTCTCAAAAGACAAGAGAATTTACACTTGAAAGCCAGAATTTTCTTAAAAACTCCATCCCTACCCAGCATTTCCCTGCACAGGTCACCTGTGCTGGTGCCTGGACACACAGAATCATGCACTTGGTTTGCACTTCAGACAAAGTGAGGCCATGCTGAGATCCCTGGAAATACTTAAAAACTCGTGCAGCCATGCTGAGAAAACCCCATACTTCAAATCTGATTTGTGTCTTGCTTATCAGCCACCTCCCCACTCATCCTTGCAGCACACACTACATGGGACCACATCTTTGCTCCACTGTGAAACCAAAGCTGGTGCTGAATGCATAAAAAGCTCAATAACCCCACACTGGGAGGTATCAGGAGTCCCAAAGTCTCATGATACAGAGCTGCTCAAGTGAACCAAACACCCTCTTGAAAATAAATGGAGAACCAACACACTGAAGACCTCCATTCTGAATGTGAGAATCAGGGAGCCTGGGGTTGAATTTATTTCCTTCCTCTAGGCAAGTTTCACACATGCTGCCTAAATAATTGCTCACTGAAGCTGCATATTTAATTATTTAATACTGTGACTAAAGGCCAAGATGTTATATAAGCAAAACAAGCAACCCAATCTCAACTTAGAAACATGTTTATGGATTACTGCCTTTGCCACACACCAATACTTCTCACAGCCCATGCATAATTCTCAGTAAATATATCTCTGTCCTGTATCAAATATATATTATATACCATATATACAATGTCATACACCTTATATAATGAATTAGGCTCTTTTAACCCAAATTACTCATGCATTCATTCAAAGGCTGCTGTGCACTGGGGATTTACAAAACACACATTTCCTCATCCAACACATTCTTGTTTGGGTGCAAAGGAAGTTCTTCATCTGCAGAAGGACTTTAAATTGCAAACTGTTGCCACAGTTGGGCTCCAGAGCTCCCAAGATTTCAGGCAAGTTATAAATGTCTTACGAAAAACCTGTGCTTGTTACAACAGAAATGTCAGCCTGGCGTATGTTCTTCTTGACCCTGATGTCATACAACAAACATTTCTAACTCTGGACTGGCTTTCAAATGAAAATGATGGTCTGCTTTGTTATCAGACTGCCCCAGCCAGCTGCCCCTCTAGCACGGCTTTCATGTCTCTGGCTTTGTTTCTATAACGTGAAGTTTTCATTTCCACTCCACAATACACCCAGGCTCCCCCCGTGCGCTGTCTGAAGCCAGCACAACATCCTAAAACACCCACTTCCACCCCTCCTTCATCCCTCCAAACAGCCTTTCCCCCTCCTTACCTGTTACAAGGCGAGTGAGGACTTTTGTCTTCTCGTTGAGGATGTTCACGGTGACGTTTCTGGCCGACTGGAAGTACAGTGGGTTGCCCTGGAACAAGACCAAGGGTGTGAGATGGGGATGGCTGCCTGGGTGAGACATCTGGAGCTGTGCCCAGCACTGACCCCAAGGCTGGGGACATGGCTGGGGTCCACCTATCCTGCAGTAACCCTCCCTGCCCAGGATATGCCCAGAGTGGACACCACAGCTCTGTCTAGCCCAGGCAGTGCCTTACTTTAAGGATAATTGCCTCTACTGCTGGTATAAGCCAGCCAGCCTTTTATTTTGAAATGTGCAGGTGATATGGGACCTGATCTAAGCTTCCCAAAGGTATTTTGGCAGCATGGTTGACTGCAGCAGTGCATTTCAGTGGCAAATCTGCAAAATTACAGCCTCTGATGACTCTGGTGGGTGACAGTGGGTGCCCACCACATGAGTGAGCCATGCCCAAGGGCTGGGGAGGAAAAAATGTGATTAACATGTGGAGAGTGCCTTAGGTCTCAAAGCACTTGTGAGCACCTGGCACCTTTCACCACCACACTGTGGGCTGGAATGGCAGCTTGTGACCAGGGCCATCCCACCAGGTCTGCAGAACACAAGACACAAACTCTTCCCCACTTCCCGCTTGACCACAGAGAGTTCTACCAGTTTCTCATTCTTATGCTTTAAACACACCTTGGAGAGAGAAGAGCCAGAGCAGCTGGTAGCACACAGGAGCCACACAGCAACCTGGCAACCTCCATCTCAGGTATTTCTTCTGCAGAGGAAACCAAAGAAAACCCACAGCTCCAACCATCTGGCTCCTCCTGTGTGCAAACACAGCCCAGGCCCCGGGGAACTCGTGTTTTCCACAGGCAGCCCCAGCCTGCACTGTTGGTTTCTCATGGCTATTAGCCACCCACAGCACCAGCACGGGGTGACCCCAAATCAAATCAGCCAAAAATCTAATGTGCAAGGTGAGAATTCACTGCCAGCACTTCTCTGTAATGCCTAAAGCACGCAGCTGATCAAATTCATCAACTGGCTGAGACACAGGATAGGCAGAGGAGATAAAACAGCAAGAGAATCAGCAAGAAGTTGAACATTTTTATGTCCTATGTCTTTTTTCCAGCATTTCAAAATTTTTCCATTAGGAATGAGTAATCAGGATGGGGACAAAGAATCCTGTGGGTCAGGCATGTTCTCCTTGCCTCTTGAATTTGAAATTAAGACAATATTTTCACAGATGCCATTTTTTCTGGATCATGGCAGAAGGACTAAGTTGTCTGAATATAAAATATAAAGGAACACAGAAATGATTCCTGGGAGTCCTGTGGTGGACTGGGCCTTCAGGGAACACTCTAGTGATGGACAAACAATTCCCAGTGGTGTTTTCAGAAAATAAACCTCAAAAAACTGAAACAAAATCAGCCTTACATGTGACCAAATATTCACAGTAATTACATTTGTTGCCTTCACTATTTTGAAGCATGTTCCCATGGGATTAGCCCCTCAGAAATAAAGGGGAAAATGGGGTTTATTTGATCAATTATAACTAGAATATTTTGGCTACATCCAGACTATTTACAATTAAATAAATATAATAGTAATAATAAAAAAGAATTCCACGTAGTCATTTCCAGCTCTTGGACAGGTTTCAGAAGCTCTTAGTGCCTCTTTCCCCTTTACAATAAATGAGAACAAATCATCCTTCCATACTTCTGCAATATATCTGACAGCTTCAATAATATTGTATATGAAAGTGAATTATGATTAATAATTTATAAGCAAGGATCAGTGGTAATGACTTGTAATGATTCTCCTCTTCTCTAGTTTTTATTTGTGATCTTCTAGAACTTCTAGAAATTAATGCTGATTATTACTATTTTATGGTTAACAGCTCAGAAAGAAAAGATGGTTTCACTTGGATTCCCCCCTGCTGAGGGACCTGATTTGAACACACCCAGGAACAGCAGCTTACTGCTGCATATCAATTTCCCAATTACAGATAAAGGATATTTTTAAAGGTAGACAGCTACAATCTGCATAGTCATGGGTGAGAGTGTAACTACTATAAACATGCCATAGGAAGCACAGAAACGTATTTTTTATTTTTGACTTGCACTGTTTGAATTTTGCTTATGGAGTTTCCAAGCAGCTGGAGTGTTTTGAAAAAGCCAGGAACTCTAGTTCACGTTCAGGCAGGAAAAAGAGTTCAATCCCCATGACTTTGAAAAATCTATTGCTGCTCTTTGTAAAACCAGAATACACTACAGAGGTACTACAAGGTAAGCCAATATAAAAAGTCACAGAAAGAGTTGGTCTGAAGAAGACCTACAAGACAAGGTAAGGGCTGGAAAAGACTTAAAATACATAATCAGACCTAGAAATGTTTACCCCAGCATAGTCATCTCATTCACTCATTCAGAACTCAAATTCACACAAGCCTTCAAAAAACTAAATTTCCCTAATGGAGGAGTTATGTTTTTATTGGTCTGCAGGGAAAGAACATTGGAAGCACTTAATGCAATGCCTGCTCTCATTTCCATAATTCTCTTTCCATTAAGAAATGAAAAAGAACTGAAGAAATTATTCCCTTTTGCTGAAAATTCGGCAGATTTTCTATCCATCATCTTCTGTTTACAAAGGAAATAACACTGACATCTTTTAAACACTGAACATTAAAGAAATGTTTCCTCTGTTGCAAGCTTGGTGATGATGCCAGCATCTTTCAATCACACAGAACAAAATAATGAAAGCTTTAAAAGCCAGTTAGGATTTAAAACTAGAAAGACAAAGCCTTCCCCTTCTCTTACATTTTCATGTTACCATGACACAAAATGAAGTATTCTGATGCATATGAGCCGGTGGAAATCTAGATCAATATGGCATCAGCACCACAATACAATAGTTATGCAGTGAAGCAATATTTTCATAAACTGTCATGGCACTTGATGGAGCTGGAGTTAGAATATCAGCATGCAATAAACAAGCACCTTTTAAAGACTCTTTGGGCTGGTCATGTCCTTTCAGCTCACCATGAAGCTCACCAAAATACATCATTTTGCCTCTTACTCCAGCTCCTCATTAGCAGAGCCAGTGCCTCAAAAATAATTCAAATGTTTGAAGACACACAAAAGCATTTGCCACAGCTACTCCATATATTAAAACATTGGGCACATGCTGCAGAAGGAAGAATATGAAAAGGGCAAAAATATGTCAAAGCTGCATAGCTTGGTTCCTCAGCAAGCAGTGAGGTATTGAGTGAAATATAGAAAACTTCACAAAAGGTATCAACTTTCTGTTTGCTAGGTTAAACACACGGCAAAACAAGCCAGAACAGCTCACTAGCTGTCTTTCTTTGGCTCACTTTGGAAGAGATTCTAAAAACTCCCAGATCAGAGACTGAAACAGAAAAAGCCCTTTGACTGACAACCTTAATTTGCAGCAATCCCAACCAGTGCTGTCTTCAGGGAAAGTCAGTATTTTAACAGATGTCCTTAGACTGTTTTAGGGAATTATTAAAAATATTTGGAAATCCTTTTAAATTTTCACAGGCAATTTAAAAATAATTCTTCACAGTTGGTGTGTTTGTAGTTTGGATGGTCAAACAGAACAGCTTTGATTTGATCCTATGGTTTCATAAGCTTCACACAGCAAGTGTCAAGTGAAGCTTGTGGAAATAATAGAAACGGTGAATTTCCTACAGGCTTGACAAAGTAATGGTGAAAATAAAATCTTAAAGCATAATCTAGGTTGGCAAGGAGCAATCTGTGGAGAAGTCACTCAGAGCACCATTGTCCTGCTCAGCTCCACCTCTCACTGACATTGCAGGAAGCAAACACTGCTCTATGCTCAGCTGGACTGCCAAAGGGCAAGAGCTTGTTTTTTGTAAAGCAAGCAGCCAGGAAAAGCTCTCCTGGCCTACAGCCACAATCAGCACTCATCTGCCTGCACCCCTGGGTGCTGTTCTAAGGAGCTGCTGATAGAGGGGAGTTTTGTGTGGGTAATAAATATATTCCTTTCTTCAAATCCAACCAGTCCTACTACACCAGCAGCTAAATGTGTTAACAGCAATAACAGCAGTGACACTTTCCTGAATTGCATTTTCCACATGGGAAAATGGGACAGAGCTGCACTTCAGTTCCTTCCAGTCTGGAGTAGCAAGAATTCATCACCCAATAACTGAGGGACAAAACAATAATTTTAGGGCACCTGAAATGCTCTTCATTAAGAATGGCAAACCTCTAATGAAAAGCCACAAAGGCATCACACCTCTCTAATTTGGTGTAACCAGGCCTAGAGCACTGCTGAGGACACACTGTGTGCAGCTCATTAGTGCAGGTGTCAGCCATGTCCCCTGACCCGCCAGGAAAGCTGACCCTGTGACCCTTGCTCTGTCACTTTTGGTCAGTTGACACAGCCATGCTTAAATTAGCCTTCCTGACCCAGTTCTGCACGTTCCCATACCACTTGCTCCTCTTTCAAAGGGAAGCACCAGGAATCCCCCACTGTGTGACAACACGGAGTTTCCAAACCACATAGGGCTCCAGAACATGCTGTGAGCACAGTAAAAACAACCAGGACCTGTCCCCAAGCAGGCACTGCTTCCCTCAACTCCTGCCTTGTGAACAGAAGCTCCTTTGGAGAGTGTCTGACGCTGGAAAAGTTGAGTTGCCCTGCTAAAATACAGAGTTAGGAGGAAATTGAGTAAAACCCCTTCAGAATTGATGAGAGATGCTGCAGGGATCAGGCAACTGGCACCACCACGAGTCTCAGCAAAGCTCACAGAACGTTGTACAGACACCATGCACCTCCTGAAGAGCAGACAGGAAGCACTGGACAGCATCTACCTTTGGCTGTGAAGAAAAAAAAGCTGAAGAGTATCTAATGAACCCCATCCCTAAGATCCTGCTTGGAACAGCAGCCTGGCCTTCATCAGCAGAAAATCTAGACTTGATGCTAAACTTCCAAGCCAGCCATTACTGTTTCTATCTCAAAAGCTCTTCCTCCTTTATCTGGTCTATATCCCCACTGCAAGAACAGGATTTTGCCCAGAAGTCTTCTGGCATAAAAATTTAAGGCATGTAGCTAAATCCTTAGGTGATAGATTGAAAATAGTCCTTAATATGATTAAAACATACTTCTTGTTGTTTAATCATTGAGTCTCTTTTCATCTTGATTTTGTCCTTCAAACAGCTGAACATAATGTTCATATTAATAAATCCCTTTCTTAGTAAAACTTCTGATTTGACAGTGTAAGCTTTTCATAGCAGAATGAAAGCAAACTGTGAATAGAATTGGTAACAAACAGATTAAAACAAATGCTTTAAAATGCCCCAGAATGTGCTAGAAGTGTGTCTGAAGATGGTGTTTTTTAGGAAGCAGGCAGTAGGTTCAGTGGAGATGTAAAAAAATGTAGTTGGCATCCTCATCTTCCAGGAAAAAACCCCTTTATCACAAGTGGAATGTGCCCAGGTCATGCAAGCTGGCTCAGTGACAGAGCTGACACATCCCTGACCTGCAATGGGCACTCAAAGCCATAAAGGCAGAACCATGAGCTTAGTGTGCTGTGTTACAACTTCTGACATTTTACCAAGTGTTCAAATGCTTAAACAAAAAAAAAGTTTCAAGTTTTGTTTTCTGTGCAAAGTTCAGTCACCTTCACAGAACAATGTGTTTTACAGTACCGCAAAGCTCAGAAAATATTGTGGTCCCGCCCAATGTGAAATATTTTAATGGCACAGACAGTGCAGGTCTGAGTTTTATGTCCAGTGCCACAAACCCCTCTCTTTTATGGCACTTTTTGAAGTTCATTTAAATAACAATAGAAACAAAAGATAAATTTCCTTCTGCTCCATTAAAGCAATTATCTTTGACTCTTCTTTTTGAAGTGCAAAGAAGGCATGTCTGTGATGTGAGATCTAAATGACTGGGTTCTGCTTCTGGAAGGCTTCCCAAGGGGGTTTGTATCCTTCAAAGTGATTTACTTCTGGCAATCTAGGGGTTTCTCTCTTCAGAAGAATACCTGTAATAATCTCATGAACAGAGTGTTTTGAGAGATTGGCTGCTTCTTCAAGATGCCTGATCAGCTACTTTGCAGCTGAGACTCTTCTGAAAATTAAATTACACCATGTCTGCTGACATTAAAAAACAACACTGAAAAATTTCCAAGGCATTACATCTGCCTTGACTTCATTGCTGCTCTTCTTTCTTTTTTACTTCACTGACTCATAATGTAAGGAAAATCACAGGTGACATGATGAAACCAACAGACATACACATGAAAATAAAATGCAGCTGTGCATACTAGACTTCCACTCAGTATCCACAAGGGTGGGAAATCTGGGTTTGTAGCATCTGATCTGCTCTACAAACATCAGGTGTTTGTAACATCTGAAGGCTGCTGCACATTCACAAAACTTTCTCTGTTGGTAGGACTCAAGTGATCATTACTGGCTTTGGAAAAAAGTCTGATGCATTGAAGCAAGCTCAGCTCCAGGAGCCCTCTGGAAAGGCAGGCTCAGCCAGCTGAAATGAAGAGAGCAGCACAACTTGTAAAAGGACCAAGTAACTGAAAATGCTTCAAGCTCTTCACTGCACTGGGAGTTCACCCAAAGGTGACACACCAGAGTCAATCAAACGTGTGCTGATGATTGACATGGCTGGGGAACAGCTCTCCCTTGGACAAACAAAACCAGGCTCAAGCCACACCAATGCTCTAAAACAGGACAACAGGAGACCTGGGTTCTCAGCACACTGCTCAGCCCTTCCAGCAAAAAAAATCAACCAAGTATTCTCTAAACATTTCAATTTACTTGAATTCCTCTGCAGAAAAGCCAGGCAGCAGCTGCTGCTCGGTGGCAGCTCGCTCCAATCTGATCCTTGTCTACAAGGAGGTGTTGGGGCAGCAGGACTGAGGATTTGTGCTAAGTTATATCCTGTTTGTGCCTTGGGCTCTTCTAGTTATGATCGGAGTCCAGTGGTGACAGATCTCCTGCTGAAGTAAACACACTGTAGGTAGGCACAGGAGAGAGGGAGAGAAAAGAATAGAGCTCTGCTGAGGCTTAAAAATATTCTAA
This sequence comes from Anthoscopus minutus, assembly GCA_013399455.1. NCBI lineage: Eukaryota > Metazoa > Chordata > Aves > Passeriformes > Paridae > Anthoscopus > Anthoscopus minutus. The sequence goes on from VWYI01029353.1 coordinate 958,764, forward strand.
ATCATCCAACTCTACAGCTACTCCCCTGCTTGTAACTTTTACTCCAGTCAAGCATGCAGACCTCTGTTCATGTGTTTTCATTTTTATGGCCTTTCTGGTGTCCCTACTGCCTGCCTTAAACATCTTTTAAAACTGCCAGTAAATCATACTTCACTATCTATAAAAGACATTAGAAGACAGTATCAAAATTATATAGAACTCCTAATTTCCGAGTTACTTTCCCTTACCACCAGCACTGCTTGGACCATACAACAACCAGAAACAATTAAGATCTCAGTCAGTGAGGTGAATGCATGTTTAAGAGCACATACTGTTAGTACTAAGAAAAGCACAGCAATATTTTCTAGAAGTCAGATTCAGCAGAGACACTTGGGCTCTGCAATGCTTACACGTCCTTTCAGGCATTCTGCTGCTGCACTGCGTAACGCCAAGTTATATATCCAGATATTTTTCTCCAGGAAGGCTAATAACCTGGGTACCTCTGAACACTGCTTTGAAATTACAGCTTTCCTTTGCTGCATGTCATGGATCGCTTGCTTCTTGTATTAGATTATAAATGGCCATGCCAACTTAGGGGTGTGTGTGCAGCACCAAACACAGGCAAGCTCCTAGCTGAGGCCCCTGGTGTGACTGAAATTCAGCTGCTGCTAATAAGAAGAAGGGAAAACATTTCCATCTGTCTAGATTGGGGAAAAAGGATTTGTGAGCCTCTGATTCATCTGCATCCATATGCTGGTATGTAGACAATACTTACGGACACACAGACATATGTGAGGCAGCCAGCAACAGGAACCAAATCAATCACAGATCACAGCATGTGATTTGCCTAATTATGAGTAACACCTCACATTTTTTATCTGTGCAAAAAGCACTCTGTGAGAGAGCAGATGGTGCTGCTAGGGGATGGCACCAGCCTCGACAGTTGCAGATGCAGAGCATTTACACAGCGCACCGAAAAAATGACACAACACAAGCTGCTTCCTGGGAAAAAGACTCAAATTGAACAAGTGTCACCAAACAAAATACACTCATTTATTGATGTTCTGAACTTATCTGATTCAGCCCTCTCTTCCAATCGAATATATATGTGCAGGCCAGGGAGTGATGCTATCTGGTCAGCTTTGAAGTCTCTCAGAACTGCCACGTGGGCTGCCTAGCACAGAGCAGTGGAGGTGCAGACCAAACTGAGTCTAGTTACAACCTGCAAACCATTTAAATCCACACAAGCAGAATCAATAGGAAGAAGCCCTGCAGAGAAAGCAATTATACTGCAAAAGCAACTGTACTACAGCATGGTGAGGGCTGGGAGGCAGGATGCAGGCAGCCATCCTCACTTCTGTGATTAGCCACTGGAGCTCTCTCCCATGCCTCTGGCCTGTGAAATGACAAGGTGCAGCCCAGACATGTTCCTGAACTCAAAGTGTTTCAGTTTCTGGGCTCCTGTCACAATAAAAAAGCTCTTCCTTATGAGCCCCAACCTTCAGGTTTGCTGTGCTCCATAGGTAAACGCAGGATTGTGCTTCAGGAAATATGTTTGAAGGCACAGTGAACTCTCCTTTGCAACAGCTTCATAGCAGTAATAATCTCATTTCCTGGATCTGCAATTATTTGTTGGAGAATATCCACTTGCCACTGTACAAGACACAAAGAAAGATCATCTGACCATTCCTGGTAGAAAATGCAGCTTTTCTATTCCAATTCTTTTACTTGTGGTTTTTCTGCATTTTTTCCCCCTGAGCTGCTGTATATGCATACTCTGGTGTGACAGGTTGGAAGCAGCTATAAAATGATTGATGAAAACCGTATTTAGGCCTTGTTGTGGGAACATTTATTGTAGAAATATGCTCAGTTAACCCTGTAGGGGAAGGGCAGAAAAGGAAAGCTGGGCCTATGACTGTACCTCTGATACCAAAGTGATTTATCTCCTTTAGTTATGATACAGGGTTATGAGGTCACAGAAACATCAGCACAAACTGGTTTTGAATTGCTGAAATCCAGCCACTTTGTTTCCTCTGCTGAAATGATCAAGGGCTGTCTTTAAGAAGGATGCTCTGTGGGTCTGCATGACCAGACAGAGTCTTCCTCCCAAGAATAAGCAAAGGGGCCAAGCTCTGAGCTGCAGAGCTGGAACAGTTCAAGTGTGAGTTAATGTCAGACAGGAACTATCTCAGAGAGGAGGGACTGCAAACCTCCACTGCCTTGGAGAGCCTGGAAGTCCAACAGCTGAGGCAAGAGGGCACTTCAACAGGAAAAATGACAGATGCAGTTAAGTGTGGGACATGGAATTGGGCTGATCTGGAGGGAAGATCCCAAATCATGCTGGACATTGCCACACAGCACACATGCACCCAGAGAGAGCACGGCAGCAAAGGTTTGATCAGCAGCACAGCTGCAGGAGCAGGATGTTTGTGCTGGGATTTGGATGTACCTTGTGGCTGCCAGTCAGCAAACACTCCTGATTATCTGCTCTGGGGTGAGGTGAGGAGAGAGTGCAGGGTTTGCTGTGGTAAAGGGCCTGTGAGCAAAAACACCTCCCTAACCAGCTCCACTGGGGAGCTGGGGAGTGGTATTTCAAGAGATGTCAGGCTGGAAGAAAAAGCAGCAGATGCTTTTTCCATGCCTGGAAGAAGAGAGGAAAGTTGTTTGGGGAAATGGTGAGTAATGGCAAAAGGAGCCAAAGAGAATGGGATGTGTGAAGGTAAAACAGAGCCCAGGGAGGAATATCAGAGCCGAGGACTCCAATTACTCTTTGGGCAATCAGCAGGGTGACTCAGCCTGACTGTTGTCTCCTGTTCTGAAAAGGTATTTATCTGCTGTTGTTTTTATTTCTGAAGTTCTTCCCAAACTCTGGAGGAACAGAACCGATCAGTGAAGGCACCCAACCAGTGGTTCCCACCAGCAAAGGGCACAGGAAGGGTCCTGCCTGTGTGTTCCCCTTTCTTCTGCTTCTCCTAAGCTACACCTCCCAGAGTGCTGCATAATAGATTATGTTGCACAGAGAAACAAAAAGCCTCCTGCTCTCCCAACTTTGTACCAACATCAAGGCTCATAATTTATAAATAACAGTTGGGATCTTTAGAAAACAAAGAGCAAAGGTCAGTTTGCAGGAGGAGCTGGTGTTTTCAAAAGGTAGCAGAATACAGGTGAAATATTTTGGCTTGAAGCCACAGCAGACACACAATCAAAGGTGCTTCTCCAGCCAGCAGCTGTGACAACATGCATGCCACTGCTCTGAGTGGCTTTTACTTCATTTAAGGAGTGAAGGATTTTCTGCAAAAAACTGGAGGATACCAACCATGGAAAGCAGCAGAGGAAGCCCGTTCTGGCTCATCCCATCAACTCACTGCTCTCTAACCATGGACACCATGACCCTAAATCAGCTTCAGCTGAGCAAGCAGCTGAGCAAGCAAGCTGCTTCTGTTTGGGCGATTTTAAGGAAAACCATTCACTGGGTGGCTTCACCTGCGTGTAGGACGCAACAGTCACTCTCCCTAAAGGGAAATGCCACCTGCTCCAAGGTCATGAAAAGATGTGCCCACTCCTAACCTGCAAATATATCTAGAAAAAAAAAGCGATTTTAAGGAAAACAATGAGTTGCTCACACTCTTACTGATCAACCTAATCAAAAGAAAGACAATGGCTTTTGGCTGAAAAACTGAAATCCTTTCTGGAGAGTGATTCTTGATCTGTCAGACAAGTGAGCTCTCTTTTCCCCTCAATCAACCCATTGCCTTTAGTTTATTTGTTTTTTTCTTTTTAAATATTGATGTCTTACAAAGCTTCTCCTTGGAAAAAACACATCTGACTCTTCAGCTGTGCTGCCTTGGGCTGCAGACCTGTCAGATCACATCCAAGAAGGCTCAGTTTGCACTGGCACATCAAAAAGACTTCCCAAGCACTGTGGAGAGCAAGACAGATAATTCAGTGAGCAGCAAAGCTTCTCCCCAAATCAGTAATCCCCATTCCTGCTGCCACAGCTTTTGCAGCTGCTCCTGGCTTCGTAGGAAAGAATCAGGACTCAGATGTTCACCACTTTTCTTCACTGGATGCCTCATCACAAATCAGCCCCTTGTCTAAATAAAGAGAGAACCACTGGAATCAAACATTGTTTTGCTCAAGAAGAAGGAACTAGAAGCAGAATTATCAAACTGCAGCTGGAAAGAAAGAGAAAATAAAAAGCCTCGGTCATAAAAGCAATTTTAAGTGCCTAGTTTTATATTACTCATCAATAATCCAACAAAGTAACCTGCACCAAGATACAGTAGAAAATCTTGGCAATTCCTCATCATTTTCATGAACAGTGATTAAAAATCACTGCTGAATTTGAAATAAACTTAAAAAAAATCCTTCCCTTGTAGACCATAAAGTAGAGTTCTCCAAAGGAAGATGTCTCTCTGTCCTTAGAAGGGACATTCCTGGGAAAAGCTGGATGACAGCAGCACTGGATGCTCCCTGGGGAACATCAGAGGCTCCAAAGCCTCCAAAGCCAAGGAGGCTTTAGCTCTACTCATGCTCAGACAAACAAATTAAGGCTTGAAAGTGAGGAATCTCCTGCAGTTTTATGCAAGAATGGTAAACAAGAGTTCTGTTTGCTGAACAAGGAAGAATTTCTGTGAGCTGAAGCAGTTTAAGTTTTCTTTTTGTTCCACAGGTTATTCTGTTTCAGAGGGAATACGAGCAGCAGACTCCTGCTAGTACTCCAAACAACCTGCCTCAGAAAATTTTAAGGCCAGGCTGGAAGCAGACCTAAAAATCCCAAGGGACTCAGAATTACAGCACATCAGGAGGAAATCAATGGACATGTAACATTTTATACTGAAAACCTAGAGTAAATCAAGAAAAAAAGAAACAACAAAAAAACAGGCACCATGGAAACTGCTTTCTTTCACCACCCCCCAGGAAGAACAACTTTTTACTGCATGTGCTTTAATAGGTAACATGTTCCAACCAGGAAGATCTTAAAAGCCAAAGAAATGATACTTTTTCTATCAAGAGCAGCAAGTTAGTTTTCCCAAAACCCTCAACAAATTTGTCCTAATAGAAAAGGAACAATTTAAAGTTGTTCTTGTTTTTACCTGTGTTCTTCCTTCCCCAAATACATCTGTTTTTTAGAAATAAAACAATCAAAGAGGTATAGGAACTGGTAAATGAAACCTGGAAAATCTGACTTTGCTTTCCTGTCATAGATCAAAGAACACATGAACTGAGCTGCCTGTAAAACCAGTTCTCTGTGCCTGCACTCCCTAATGACAGCACAGCTTGCCAACTCCTGCCTTACAAAATACATAACTTTCCTGCCCAAATAGTTTTGATCAGCAGAAGAGTTGCAGAAATGTTTGCTGTCCTGTGGTAAGAAGATACAAAGCTCTGCTCTTCAGGCTTCTTGGAAACAGGAAAACATCATTTTTCTTTATAATTGGATCTTCCTATTTGTCTTTCAGTGTTTCTGTTTCCTATTTTTCTCTATCTTCCCTCTACCCATACTGCATCAAGTTTTATTTCTTTTTCATTTTTAGTATTAAGAAGTTGTTTTTGTACTTCAGCCTCTACAAAGCAGCTGGGATTCTGACTGTCAGCAGCAATGTCTAGACATGGTAAATCCTTAAATTCAAAGCCTTTGCACTTCAGAGAGAGAAATGCAGCCCCCAGAGTCACTCATGTTTTCTGTGCCCCACTGTCCTCCTTTCCACAGCTGAAATAAAAGCAATTTCTGGGATTGTGGCAAAAATTCAGTGCAAAAGCTGACAGCCACAAAGCTCCCTTTGAGCTGGGCTGCCCATCCCTCGTTTTTGCTGCCACAGGGTCCAGCTGCAAGTGTTTAGAAGGAAGAGGAGGTGGGAATCAGATCAGAGCAGCAAAACAAGCACATGAAGTGAACAGTTTCTCTCCCCTCACACAAGCAGCCCAAACAAGAAATTTTACTTGTCAAAGGGAAAAAGCAAAATACATCAAGAGATCATTTGGAAAATTTTCTGTCACCTTCATGTTTAGCTCCACAGCTGCAAACTTGTCCACATTAGCTCCAAAGTCCTCCACAAGAAGGTGAAAAATGCAGATTATAAAGTGCTTATGCACTTTATGGGGTCAGATCATATCACATTTTCTGGACACAAGGCCTCCCCTGATGTAAGGGTAAGGAACCACAAACATGTGGTTCTCAGGGTTAATTCAGAGGTGTATCCAAAATGCAAATCTAGACAAAAGCTGAGGTAGGTAGCCCACTGGGCACAGCTGATTTGCTTTAATAGGTGTTGATTACACTGCTCATATTGCATGAAATTAAAAAGCTTACAAATGTTATGAGCCATTACCCTTCCATTTAAGAGATCTTATGACAAGTTAGCAACATCTAATGAAATCCTTTTTAAAATGCCATAGGCAGTTTCCACGAGATTTTGCTTTGAAATGCAACTTGTGGAGTTATTTCTGAAAGTTTGTTTACATCAGAGCTTCCTTTCTTGCACATCTTTGGGATGCTCTGATTTGGAAGCTGGTGGGATACTTCAGTTCCCTGCTGTGCTCTCAATGTGGGGCATACAACACCAGTTCCTTACAGAAACAACCAGGAACAGGCATAGCAGGATTTAATTCTGTAGTCCTTCAGCCAGCCTGCAAAATTCCCTGCAAAATTCAAAGCTGAGATACTTCTGACCAGTTTTACTATGAAGGTAAAGGGAAATATTTTCATAGTTGCTGTAAAATTTACTTAACTTTCACCTCTTCAGCACACTGGAAATATCACAGAGCCACTAACTGGCCCCAGAGTGCTGGGGCAGCCAAGGTTCAGACTGAAGTAGGCTCTCTGGATTTCATTGCTTCAGAATGGAATTTATTATTGGAGAACATATCAGTTTTATAAACCCCACTGGGCACTCACAGCCTACTGCTGTCCACGGACTCAAATCTGCTTTGGATGGCAGTGACAAAAATATCTATACATCAGGTGAGGGTGTTTCTGCCAAAATCTTGCCTTTTGCAACTCGTTCTCCACTGCAGCCCCAGCTCTCCTCTGCTGCTCTCCCTGAAAAGTCAGGCAAGCAAGGCTCAAACTGGCCCAGCTGAGAGACATCTACAGCCCAAGAACACTGGAATCTGTGAGAGTGCCAGAGTGGTGCCACAAGAATGATGAACAAACCCTTCAGGGAGGACTGGAGGTGGCCAAGCATGGCTGCAAGAAGCTCACTGGTCTTGGCTGTGCCATCCACAGCAACTTTGTTCTTTTTGTCATCTTCTGAACCAAAACTCAGCCAAAGGGCCCCAAGCTATGAAGGTGCAGTCAGAGGAGCTGCTGCAGAAGTCAATCTTGGGTAGTGGGAGACTTTTTTACCTGAAGCTACAGTGGCAGCTGAACTGCCCCAGAGGCCAATGCCAACATCTGCAGAGCTGGCAGGAGCTCTCACAGGCTCAGATGCATCACATTATGCAAAGAAGATTCCTCTCTTTTTGAAGGACCAGTCTCTAAGGGAGTAGTGAAATGCTGGGAGGAGCAATGGCTGCAGAGGTGGTGGGAGCAGGCAGGGACAGCTGAGTGATGGCAGCATGGTGAGACAAACTGCATTTCCTCATTCCCACCCTGTGAAGGATTCAGTGAACATGCTGAAACCCTTAAGCACTTTTCTAGACCAAATCACCAGGAAGTAAATCAATGTCCTTTTATTTCTCTGTGAACTTTGACAAAGGAAGAAAAGGAATTATTCTGCCTTCTCCCTCGAAGAATAGCAACCTGCTTTCATGCTATCTATCTAAAAGCTACATTTCTACTCCACAGTTTGAGACTCATACAAAGTTGCAATTATCTTGCCATCTGCATTCCCTTTCTATCCAAATTAGTATGTTATATTGCTTATAAATATGTATTTATGGCTACGAGGCAGGTATGGCCCACTGTGGGCACATGTCACTGTTTAATCCAAATTCATGGTTTATTGTTTTGCAGTCAGTATTTTTAGCTTGGAGGCAGGTATACCTGCAGAGCAAATAATACAAAAGAATATGGCCATTACAGAAGTGCTTCTGTGCTTTTAAATTATAGCTCTCTTATTCCAGAACTGAACAGCGAGACGAGTACATTGGCAAAATAATTATTTATCACTCTTAAAAGCTTCCTTTAAAATTTCTATCATTCAAATACTGGCTGGGGAGAATGCAAAGGACAGAGTCACATATTTTATGCACTTGCTGGTCTAGCTTTAACACTGATAAGAACTTACTAAACACCAATAAAGGGAATAGCAGTTATCAGCCCTAATTCACAACTGTGAATTTTTCAGGCCAAACAGATGCCCTTGCAGAATCCNCAAGTGTTAATGACAGCCCCAGCCCTGCTTCCACTGGAGTCACCAGTTATTTTGCATGGCTTCAAATGAGGGCAGGTTTGCTCCAAGAACCTGAGCAAGCAGAGACACTCCCTGCAACACTGGGTAGGACAGGGACCTCTGACATCCCCCAAAGAATGGAAAATAACAAAAAGACACAGTACCTTGCCTCAGGGTTGGTTTTTCTTTTTGTTTGATGTATCAGGTTTTTCTTTTAAACTCTTTTTTTTAGTTGATTAAAAATAACAGGAAGCAGACCTTCAACATGAAACCAGCTATGTACACTGAGATCTCTTTATACAGACACTTGAAAATTTCATTAAAATCTGTTCAGAGAATGTTGCCATCCTTTATACCTGTGCACCAGCAGAGCTTGGAGCTCTCCTAGGTAGAAAATTTGGTGCCCACATTTTGTTGTGTTCCCAGACCCATCAATAGGAGAGTGTGAAAGAGAGCTGAAGGGACAGGACCCCAGTCAAGTGCTTTTTACTCAAGCAAAGTCAAAGTTGTCAGGCAAATCCATATTCTTGTCTTTGAAAGTGTTCAGGTAAGAAAAATAAAGCCTAGGTGTAAACATTTGCAAACTGAGTTTTTTTCCTATCTATGCACTTGAAATGAACATTGAAAGGGCAAACTCATCCTAATCCTATCATGGCAATGTCTTTCTCTGCTTCCTGAAACTGAGATTATCATCTCATTGGTTGTCAGACAGCTCCTGAGAGAAGTAATTCACTGGATTTTCTTGTGCAATCGCAGCACAGGGTTTTATTTCTGTTGTTATCTGGATGGAAAATGCACACAGCTTGTTCTGTGTCTTGCCCCTTTCAAGTTACTTACAGACCTGGATGTGCCAGGCTTCAAAACGCCCCAGCTGCACTAAGAAAGCTAAATCTGGGCTAACTCTAAATTGCAAGCAACTTGCTTCTTACAGCTCATCTCAACACAGGCAGGAAAACTTCCAGTTTTAAATTTCTATTCCAATTAAAGCAATGAAGACTGAAGTCCCCTAAACTGTTGCCACTACTTTCCAGGACATAAAATTAACGATTTCTACTGCTGTGTACAACTTTCAGTCAAAGTTGGTCTGATTTATAAGTAAGCAGATGGTTCACACGATAGTCCACAATAAATTACAACAGTTAGAAAGACAGCTACATTTTGAGAGTGACAGTGCAGCTGAGCTACAGATGGGTTTATAGATGACCCTTCCAATTTTTAATAATCTTCATAATTTATCTGCAAGTAAAGAAATGTGAGAATTCCTAATGCACCTCCTTGACTAAGTACAAATCAGTTTTATTTACACAGGCAATACTTCATGGTCCAGTTATCTTCTTAATTAAAGGCAGCAAGATGCTCATGTTCCATGCAAGTGGCATGGAAAAAAAAACCACTGCTCTGCGTGCAATATGTTCAGCTGGGAGTTCAGGATGCTCTCAACGCTCCAGGAAAAGGGAGTGTTGAAGGAATCCATCTCCCTTCTTTCAAAGAAGGCTACAAGGGTGCAAACACTGCTACCACCCACTCATTAACCTCCAGATAAACTTTAGGCTTGTAAAACGACAAGGCTCCATTTTTTTTGCAAGCTGTGATGCTTGAGAACAGGTTCCTAATCCATACTACAAAGCCAGTACTACTGAGCCAGGACTAGGATGGAAAGCAGCAGGAACAGAGACCCTGTTCTCTGCATAAAACCAGAAGGGATTTGGAGGGGTCATTCCTGAGTGGGTGAGGGGAAAAGACAGCAAATCTTGGGGGTGTCAGATGCAGAAAGAAACTGGCTGGAAGCAGGTTTTTAAGTCAGTTCATGTCAGTGATTTCCCTGCTGGGACCAAACTTCATCCATCCAATCCTTCTGCTAAAATCTGGGATTTCAGTTGGAATGAGAAGCACATCTGAGTGCAGCTCCTCTGTCTGTTAAGGGGATGAAGGGAGCAGGACCCAGCAGGGCTCTTTAAGGCACAAACCACAGAAGCTCAGAGGTGCCCACCCAGCAGTCTCTTGGGATGACATTTGAGGGCTTTTCCTCCTCTCTAACCCTTGATCTTCCCTTCCAGCCAAATCAATTTGAAAAAGTAATCCAGTTTTAAGTGGAAATCCAAAACTATCATTAAAACAGAAGGCAGAGTTCCTAGGAAATCAAGTCTGTGTGTAATTTTAATTACCAGCTTCCTGGGATTCAAGAGATGCAGCAGAGAAGAGGCACCAGTGAAAAATTCAGGCTTTCAAGAATAATCACAATTCCCATTTTGGAAATATTTTGGCAGAGGTTTTCCAGCTCTTTGTGCAGCTCTGCAGCACATGGGGGAGCAGCACCACAGAGACAAGTGGGAGAACCCAGGGCACAGAGCTCGTGGGACTGCAGCTACTGACAAAAAAAGTGATTTTTCCCTGCCCCTTCCAGGCAGCAGCAATGCTCCTTCACCCACTACACAGAACAATACTGAAGTTAAATTTGTTGAGTTTATTTAAAAAAAAATTAAGTTCTTCTATAAATATCCAGCATCTAAAAACCTTTGGAGCTTATATTAAACCATTATTTATTACTGTACACATCTCTTAGGTTGTTTAATTAAACATATGAACAATTATATGTGTCAGATTATTCCTGGGATGCTCTTTACTATGTTATTTGTCATATTTGTTTCTGTTACTCTTCACATATTTAAAGCTGCATTATGCACTTCTGAAAACCCAGAGAAGATAACTCTAGAATTAGTATGGATGTTCATCTGTTACTGAGCTCCGAGTTTGACTTTTTATTTTAACAATATTCATCAGGTTCAGGAACTGCTACCATGCTTCCCTTCAAGACAGCACTGAGCCACACTACAGTTCTTTAAAAAGATCAAATGTTGATTATTTAACAATATTTTTAAATATTCTGTAACTTTAAACCTTTGATTGACTGCAATCCTTTAATTTGCTTTCAAGAAGCCAAATTCACACACAGCACAAGAAAGCAGAAATTGTCTGAATGCAGTAAGATATCTACTGTTGCCCCCAGCCCAAAATTAATTCCAGCCTTACCACAAGCAACCCAAAAGCAAGCACAAGCTATTCCAGTTTATTCCAAAAGCCAGAGGAACAATGTGCATGGTTTGTATAACAGTGTGGCTAACACAGCTTCCAGCACTCATCTGCTGGAGGCAGCAGGGATGCTGCAGCTCCCCAGACTCCTGATCCCACCCTCTGGCTGGCAGCTACATCCTCCTCCAGCTAACAGCAGAAATAATCCTGGATGGGGGATAAAGCAAGGAGCACACACAGGCCTCACCCTACACTTCTTGCTCCCTGCATTCAGTAATCTGTCAATGGTGTGGGAATTACTTTCACAGCCTCAAGAAAGGGACACCTTTTGCACTCCCTGACATATTAAAATGTAGATCAATATGATAATATGAAAACAGTAAACTCCCCAGTAGCAAGAAGTAGTTCTCGCTTCTTTTAGCAATCAAATATTACTTCCACCAATGTAACTAGAGAAAAAGATATGTAGGTAGTGATTTGTCAGTCTATTTATCAAACCAACTGCTGCACCTGGTTCCCATGTATTTTATATTAAAGGGTGAATGACATATAAGGTTTTACAGGTTCCGTTTTAATTCAGGGCTGAAAGCATTTACAGATATGAAGGTTTTCTTATTAAGTTTTCTTCCTGAATTATTATGCTTGTTCAAATCAATTCCTAGCCATCTTACAGAGGTTACAACCTTCAATAATTAAATGGGGTATCGTATTGGCTGTTTTGTTCATTATGCTCCAAGTTCCAATTTCTACAAGAGCACTGAAATGCTGAGATAAAAGGATGTTAAGTTTATTTAATTAGCTATCTGCCATTGTTATCAAAAGGGAAGGTTGGTATCTGACTCAAATTAACACTTTAGATCAGGAAACAAGACAGATTATATCTTCTGACACGGATCCTGGAAACTCTGTAATTATTTCAGTTATTTTAAAGATGCTTAGGACATACAGGGTTGCATTAGAAAGACCAAAAGTCACCAACAGCTAACGAAGTGCAGCTATGAAAATGTTATTTCAATCACACTTGGATTCTTTCTCATTTCCAGTAGTTAATATTCTCGCCACTTTGGTCAAGCAGTCACTCTTAGCAGCATTGAATTTTAACTACACATAATTTTAAACCAACATGAAATAGGATTGAGCACATCATATGGGCTCATTGTGCTAATGAACAACAGATCAGGCCCTTGTGCCAAGGCATCACCTCTCTGCTATCCAGAAAAGCTGTAACTGGTTAAAAGTGAGCTGAATTTCAGAACTGCCTGCCATCCCTCTGCCTCAGAAATAACAGCTCCTCCAGTTGAGGGTTGTTTAGGATTCACCTCAAAAGAAAGCAAAGACAGTGTGAAACTTCAGAGGTCTGGGAATAGTTTTAACTGTGGCTCATACAAACCAGAGCCATGGGTATCAACTCTGGAACTGCCCAGAGGATGCAGTGTCTGGATGAAGTCCTCAAAGCCTCTCTCTCTCCCCAAACTGCATCTGTATAGAGAGGCCAATGGCCAAAGCAATTTATCCAGTAGCCACTTCATGATTTCTTTTGTTAGGGCTAGAGAAACAAGTTTATTCCTCTCCCAAAAACTTACTGGTCTTGATCGGATTTCTTTGGCGTAGAGAGGTTTCAAGAATTCTGAATCTCCTTCAAGCTTCAGACCCTTTTCTGTGATCCTCAGGTTCCCCATCCCATCCTGAAAGACAGGCAAAAAGACACAATGCTATTAGTTACAATTACTAAATTCACCAGGCTGCAAATAGCTGATTTTTTTTCCATGGATGGTAACATGTATAGCACTGGGAGGCACTAGAGAATGCAATTACTTGTGTTATCCTTGTAGCTCAGTTTCTGTGAAAAAAAAAAATTCTATTCAGAACTATCTGCAGTGCCCCCCAGTAAACCATTTACACAGATGAAAGATGTTCCTTTAAGCTAAGTCATTCTCTGCTCACAGAGAGGCAGTGATGCTCTGTGTTAACAGGAAACTATTCACTGTAATATTCACTGCCTGCCTTTACAATATAATAATATACCTGCTCATTCATAGCAAATCCCTGTAAAGAGTGTGTGATTAATACCTGTACAGATACACTCATGCAGAGGAGAACTGTACAAAAATATATTTCACCTCTGACACATGAAAGTTCCAACTTTTATGAAGATGAGGGATTTATCTTCACTTAGGCTACAATTGCTTAAGTGAAAGGGTGTGTAAGAAACAGTGTGGGTAGGGATTTGCACACGTACATCTACAAACAAAACCACTTCAAGTGTAAGGTATTATTTCCAAGACTCAGAGTGATTGTCAAAGTTTGCAAGGATTGAGGTAAATTGTTTTTTTTTCTGAGAAAAAGATGGTTTGAATAATATCTTTTAGCAAAAAACTGACTGAAATCACGAGGATTGGGAGTAACACTAGCACCTTCATGCCTAACTTACAGCTGTTTTGGGGATTTTATAGGAAAGGGGAATGCATTTGGGTAGAAGGCATAAAAAGATCAAAAAGGAGACCAGGAAAATCCAGGAAAACCACATGTATTTGGATCTACATCTAGCACGCTTTCCAATCCAGATGTAAAAATGAAACCCCATCTGTCCACTTCCTCCCACTGCGAGAGCACCTCCAGCCCCAGATGAGGAATCAGTGTCTCTCCAAGAGAGTGGAGATCTAAGCCAGCCAGATTTCCATGAACTGCTGCCAAAAGGCCTGAATTTGGAGGGATGAAAATCAGAGACATCGCACGGCTCAGCAGCAACACTGTCACCTGCCAGAGGTTCTCCTGTTCCAAGAAGTGCCATTCCCAGGCAGTTCCCTGCCAAGTTAAGGTTGTTTTTGCCAGATCCTGGTGTCTTCTGAACAAAGGTGATGCTGGTTGATAAAGTGACTGCTGTCATCTCATTTTGAACTCAAGGCTGTATGTAAGCAAATTTGAGAGACAGATGCTGGACACGCTACTGAGATGGGTCATAAAATGCCACTCCCCACATTTGTTGGCACTAGGTGTAAAGTACTGGCCTGTGAATTCTGGATGGTGGTGGTACAGAAGGGGTTCATTTATCTCAAGCAAAAGCATGGAGGAAAATGAGTGAAATATGATTATGCACCAAAAAGCCCAGATTAAATTTTGATAGCAGTGTGCTTTGCGATTTCAGCGAGCAGGAATTATTACAGCTGTCTACAGACCCTCACACGTTTTGGACTGCTAAAAAATCTCTACAGTTATTTTTTCCCTCAAAATAGATTATCTCAGTAAGGTTACAAGCCCTGAGGGCTTTCACATAGCAGTGTCTTCTCCGGTTTTACTAAGAAAAGTTGCAGGTCAGGCAAGCTGCTATGTGCCCCAGCCAGCTGCAAGGACCATGGACATGCAATGCTGAGCCTCCAGGGCTTGCTCCTCAGCTGAAGTGGGGCAATATTTTTCCAGTAATATGGATCTAGGGATAAAAAGGGACTTGTCAAGCCACCACTGAAGCTGTGGCAAACCAGCAATTTCCATGACTCAACTAAGTTCTGCTGTAATGACACAGATCCAGATTCGCACTCTGCTCTTCTCTTGTGTGTTCCTCTTTCTCTCCTTCATCCTCTGTCTCCCAAGTGTGGTCCAAAGGGATTTTACATATAAAAAATGTTTATAAGGGAAGTTTAACTGACAGCCAGCAGGTCCTGCACATCCCTAAAATGGTATCAGGCCTCTGATCCTCGGTAAGAGTCCCATGAAGCTCACATGGAAGGGAAAAAACACTGATAAATTTGCTTTAGTGGAAGTTAAGGAGAAAAGTCTTAATGAGCAGGAAGAACAGGCTCCAGTGTGGTTTTCCAAGGTACTACAACCAAAGCATCAAGGACACTTTGATTAATCAAAGTTGATGTATCCTCTTACAAACCCACTGGATTGGAGAGAAAGAGCCATTTCCCCATGCTTTTTTCTCAGCCTTTGAGAAAAAAAGCAATAAAATCTCAATCTCAATCTCCACCTTCACCTTCCATTCACCTTTCCCTCCTCTTGCATCTGCCATAAGCAATAAAAGCTGTGCCCACCACACATCCTCTCTTGACTTCCTGGCGTTTGGGAGTGGAACAATGCTTAGCACTGTCATGTTTCTCATGATTAAAGCTGACAATTTTTTGTGGTGACAGTCTGGGTCAGCAGGTAAAAAAAAGCAAAGGTTGTACCCTTTAACAAGTATCTTGGCCTCTTATACAATTCCTATAAAATGATACCACTCTATTAGTTTCCATTAGAAAAAAAATTAAGAAGCTCAAAGGATTATACAGAGGTCCCAATACACTAGAGAGAAATCATTGTTGGAAAGACTACTTCACATGTTGATTTGGATAAAGTATCCTCATCCTCCCTAAATTATATGGTTTGATAACAAATAAATGTCATATTCTGCTACAGAGAATAGATATGAAAGTTCCTATGAAATTTCATGGACTGTGACCTATAAAATGTAGCAGAAAACTGCCTAGAGTGACAAAGACCAAGATGTTTTATTAAACGCTGTGCCTGTGATTGGTATATATCCTTATCTGCCACTCTTCTGCTTGTGAATAAGGAGAAGTATTGATTATTTCATACTCTGCCATCTGAAAATCATTGCTCCTCTCTTTTTTATGAACAGACTCCTCAGCAGAGTGAATGACTTTATAGTGCAGGCACAAGCCAGGTTCGTGGGAGCTCCCAGGAGGAAAGCTCCAAACAGGAGGCACAGAGTTGGGAACCTTCCAGCACCACCTGCTTTGAATTCTTTTGCTTTTTAGGAGGGCATGGCAGAAACTTTCACATCAATTATATCATTTATGCCCTCTCTCTTTTCATGCAGTGTCTTGTAGTGGACAGGCATAAAAATTTATGTGCTATTGCTGACTGCTCTGGGTTGAAAGGGGATAGCAATCCTGAAACACGTAAATATCATTTTGGTGATGCTGAATGGGAAAGGAATTTTGGATTTTAGTAGCTTGAGAGGCATGTCATTTTTACAGCCAATTATGAATGATGGTATTACTGTTAGGGGAAGAACTCAGCATTGATGGTGTCTGATCACCAAAGCTCCTTTCTGCTTTTGGGTGGCAATGTGGCTACACAAGTGGCAAAAGCCCAACTTGTGTTTTACTTTTTAACAATTAGAGCTACTTTAATTTTAATCTTTTTTTTAATTGCAAAGCTGGTAGCAGGAAGATCCAGCCAACAGAATAAGAATCAGCCACCCTAACCAGAGACATGTAACTGCTGTGATAAAGCCTTAAAACTGACAGTAGTCTTAGATTAGATATTAGGAAGAAATTAGGAGTGGTGAGGCCCTGGCACAGGGTGCCCAGAGAAGCTGTGGCTGCCCTATCCTTGCAAGTGTTCAGGGAGAGTTGGATGGGGCTTGGAGCAGCCTGGGATGGTGGAAGGGGCCCCCGCCCATGGCAGGGGGTGGAACATGATGATCTTTAGGGTCATTCCCAACCCAAACTTTTCTATAATTCTGCAAAAAATACCTGGAAGTGGTACTGGCTGCACTGATCTGGATTGATTCCACACAGGGACAGGGAGAATTTTCAGTGTCTCATGAGCAGCTTCATCAGACCAGGCTGGGCTCACGCTGCAGCTCAACCTGCTCAGGAGCCAAGGTGATGCTGTCACACATTCACTGTCCCTCAGTGCTGGGATCCTTTGTCCTTTACAAACACAAAATGCAGCCTCAAACTCTTCTGTGCTTCCTCTGTTCTCCTGGCATTGCTGAACAAATTTCCTGTTTATTGAGGTCTTTCTAAGGATTTTAAGGACACTGGTGATGGGTGACAGATTGCTCCAGCTGTCTGCTGGCCACCACCAGCTCCAGTGGGTGTTTCCCACTGGTTTTCCCTGCACCTCCATTCCTTTCCAGTTTTCAGGAGGAGAATAGTTGGCAAGGTTTGTCTCTGCACAGCAGGTAAGCATTTTTTTTTTTTGTGCTGGAAAAAAACTGAAGTTATGTTCAGCAATGTCCTGTGGGAGAGAATTATCTTTGGAGACTGCTTGTGTCAGATGGCTGAAACACCTGATTATCGTTGCTTGTATTATTGATTGCTGTGCTCTGCATTGCTTCCAGATATGTTCAAGTTATTACACAGCTCAATACATCCAAAGTTAGGAAAAAAACCCTCAGCAAAGGCAAGTGACCTCGTTTTTTTTTCCCCCTCCTGGGAAGATATCTGTACTGTCCTTTTCTCTCTGACTTGACATTAAATGTTTCCAGATTCCAGGTACAGAACACATCATTGCCGGCTCTTCACAGCCTCAAACTTATTCTAATTGCATCTTCCCTCCCTCCTTCTCCTCATTTTCTTCAGCCAATTCATCATCTTAATAAGGATCCCAGTATCCAGCTGAGAATCAGCAGCAATATTTTCCTATGGAAGCCACCTACCAGCAGACCAGTCCTATGAAGTTAAATATGGTTACACAGCTTGGTCCAGAGCAACACAGGTAAGGAGATAATGTGTGCAAACTTCTTCCTCTGGCATAAGACCTTGCTTTGAGACCTCATGTACACACTCCAGTCTGTGTGGAGAGCAGAGGCACCAAGGCAATGCAGCATTTCCCAGCATACAGGCCCATATCCCTGTGTGCACAGATCCAGGATTACCTGTGAATTTTACTGTGAGGTCTCATGTCCACAGCTGCCATCATCTCCCTCTTCCTCTGCTTCTTGAGCTCAGTGTCCCTGTCTGATGCCTTACTCGTGGCATTTGCCTCTAAATGTGATGGGCACAGGGCAGGAAAAACTGTGCTGAGGCTTCAGGGGGTGAAGGAAAGTGACCCCAAGTGCCTTGGATCACTGTGGGACAGAATCCTTCTCCAGGGAAGGAGGGAGATGCTGGTGAAGCACAGCTAAAATTCTGCAGCTATGTGGTGCACTAAAACAAGATTATAAATGTAGCCAGAGCAGCAGTCAGCTAACTCACTGCTCCCTGCAGAAGGCTCCATCCAGAACCTCCTGACAGCCTGTGAGGAGACACCTCTAAATAATCTCTGGTGCTGCAGCCATCAGTCACAGGAGACGTGGATTTGAATGAACACAGACCAGCTGTGGGAGTCACCCACTGGAAAAATACCTCTGCAAGCTGATGTTGAAGTTGTATGAGCTCTGTAGGCACTTTTAGTTCCTTCCATGGGTATGAGGTTATTTGTGATGGCTACAGGAGGGTCAGGTGGTTTGTAGCTTGTGGAGGAATTTTGTGCAAGCGGAGGAAATTGCCTGCAGACCATGATGGTGAATGTAAAATTCAGCCCAAAGAAAGCCCTTGCAAAGCTCAGAGCCCTTCCTTCCCAATGGTAACTCCTGGTTTTGTGAGCTTCTCTGCATGACTGCAGAAACAGAGGCAGAAAACGAGAAGAGAGGATACAACAAGAAGAGCACAAGAACTGAGAGGAAACCCCAGCCACAGCAATGAGATTTGATGCAGAACATCTTGGCTTCGTTCCCATCAGGCTCACATGATTAGGGACAGCATTAGGGATGATTTCCATGTGCACATTCCCACAGCACCCTTCTCCTCTGCCTGTTCCTTCCTCACTGTCCAGGTGCTCCCCAGAGCCAGCACCACTTATGACCAAAGAGCCTCACGTGGAAGGGAAAAGACGCTGATAAATTTGCATTAGTGGAAGTTAAGGAGAAAAGTCTTAATGAGCTGGAAGAACAGGCTCTAATGTGGTTTTCCAATTACTGTTTCATGTAAGTTACAACTGACCAAAGCAACTAAATCTCACCCACTGAAACAATTCCAAACTAGCGTTGGAACAATTTCTAAACAAATCCTTCAGCCAAAGCTTGAAGAAAGCTCAGCTCTGGATTTACTGCATAGTGCTGGAATTACTCTAGGGAGGAGGAATTTCTTTCCAAAGCAAAGGGCCAGTGAGTTTATTCAAAGTATGGTCAGGTGTGGCACCACAAAACCAGGATTTTGAGGCATTAAGCCACCCCACCTGAGAATACCTTTTGCAGGGAAAAAGAGTAGCAGACCTGGGGAAATAATTATGAATCTCAGCATTGTTACTATAACTCATCCATCGTATGCAGCATTCCTCCCTAGGGTAATGATTTTCCTTTCCACTGGTACAGCAGGGAAGAGATGGAAACTTGGCTTTCAGTCCTCCAGCTCCTTGTTACAGAGCACTTTGGCACTGCAGCATTATAAAATGAGCCACGCTCTCTTGAGCACTTTTCTGCCTTTTTTCTCCAACACAAATAGTGAGGTTTCACATCTTATCATCAACATACATTCCTAATGTGTCCCTGGAATTCTTCATCTTTTTTAGTCCATCTCATTACCATAATTATGCCAACTAAAAAGTCCCATCCTGCAGAAATTTGTGCTCACTCAGAAGTGGGAAAAAAAGATTTTTATGCTCATAGGAACAAGCAGTCTTCTAATGCAGTGATTTAACAATAAAATCAGCACAGAAATTCAGTGATGCAGAGGGTGAAGAAAGAGTTCTTACAAATTGTGGCCTAATGTTCCTTAACTATGATAATCTGTCAATCACCAAATGAAGGACAGAACAAACACATCTTTTTTCAGACTATGAAGATCCTGGACACAAAGTCTTTTGTGGCATTGCTGCTCCAAGTTACACCAAGGCTGATTGGACTCACTCATCTTTATAGTGCTGGAAGAAGTTTCCAGGGAGAATAAGGAATTTTTTTTTTCCTTTATCTTAGTGGATCCCTTTTGTGTTCTGTCCTTACACTCTGAAGTAAAATTTTTCACACTAATACTGATACAGCATTTAGCAATGAAGCTGCTCCTGTGGCGTGTCTGAAGGTGAGCTCTCAGAAATGGGGCCAATTATGGGGTCATTTTTGTCTGATGTGGACATGCCAAAACAACTCAAGGGCATTAATGAGAGCATAACACCAGGTCTGGGCAAAGAAATGAGGCCCATGAAAACACTCTGGGGTTGCAATCCCACCCAAAACTCACACCAACACCCAAGAGAGGTCAAAGCACAGCTGGAGAGACCCAGCAGGGCCGTGAGCACTCTCACAAGTTTGCCCATCCTTAAGGCACATTTGATGATCCCATCCCAGCAGATGCATTTACAGGCTGGGGGGACACTGACTGCAGCTGCACTGACCTCCCCAACCCCAGCCCTGTGTGAGAAACTCCCTGCCATGACAACCCCAGCCTCTAAAGGGGGGTAAGCATGATGTCAATGTGTATTTTAAGTCGCTTCCTTTACTCCACTATTACCTCCTCTGTTGCCAAAAGCCAGGAGAAAGCAGGGTGAGCAGGGAACAGTATTTTCAGTGCACTTTTACTCACTTCTGAGCCCCCATTCAGCCAGGATCAGGCATTCACTGACGAGCCTGCACTTGCAGATAATCACCCCCTGCCACCTCTGCAGTCAGGGGAGAGGAAATGGCAAAAGGGTTCATCAAGAACCCAAATCACTCCCTGGAAGCGCTTCTTACCCACTGCTGTGGGTGAAGTTAGCCTCTAAGGCGACTTAGGCATCTTTTCTGGTTGCCTTTAGATTGCTGCAATAAACCTGGAGCTCAGTGCAAAGTGCACTAAAAGTGCAACAGGACTCAGAAAAGAAACAGGTTGGCAGTCAAACCAATAAACAGATATAATGAAATAAAGTATATTTTAAAAATGTGATTCCAACTATATCCACACAGAGTGACTTCGGGGATTATCTTAATGATTTTTTTTTAATCAAAACTCGCTTTCAGTAAGAGATAGGAGATAGAGCACGTTCAGTCTCTTTACACAAGTAGGTAAAGGAAATATGCTTTAAAATCAAATTCTGTTTTTTAAGAGGAATCCATAGTTCCATGATTAAGAAACTGCCCTCATGGCAAAAGAACCACCACTGAATTTGTATAGCTGTATTTGTCACAAAAAACACATTATTTTGCTCTTTCACAATCAGAATATACAGAAAAAGAATTTAAACTGTCTTCCAGACTTATCTACAGTGTGTTTTTAGCAAGAGAGGCTCTGGGGACAGCAAAGAAATGAGAGAACTGCAAGTGCTGCTCCCAGAGAGGCTGAAATAAGGATATTGCTTGTATTGCTATTTGAACAATTGCCAGTAAATAATAATTCATAGAGGAAAATATATGAGTATGTTTAGGGCCCCTCACCACCACGAATGGGGGGCAAAGAATGAGACCTGATCCATGGAGTGCAGCTGTTGATTTCAAATTGCTCCATCAATTTACACCCACCTGGTACCTGGCCCTGGAGCAGCAGGAGGAAATCACTGATGCCAATAATGGTTTGGGTTGGAAGGGATCCTAAAGATTATCTCATTTCAACCCCCCCTAGCCCAGGTTCCCCTCCAAGGGGAAACTGAGGCACGAAGTCAGGTATCCACCAACTGTCACACAAGAAATCTGTGCCAAGGGAAGCACAACCAAAGTCTGTCTCTCACACCCTGTTGTGTGACAGTGCTGCAGCTGAGAAATTATAAATATCCTGCTTGTGAGAAACAACAGGTTAATTTTAGCAACTTTCAAATGCCAGTAATTCAGACTCCAGCTACTCTCTCATCTCCCTGCACTTTGCATCCCTCTGCCTCCTTGCCAGAAGGTGCATTATGCTTAATGCCCCTTTTCTTCTTCACAGCTTTCTAAGGTACATTCAGAAGTGTTTACTAGACTCAAATCAATGATGATTAAACAACAAGGGGACTAGGAACTTGCTGGCCATTAACCCAAATCCAGAAGCCTCCTGCAACACAGCATTTCCTGATGTGGTATCCAAAATTATCATCATGGGAGATTATACATTTGCAAAGCAAAAGCAACAGTGAGATAATTTTCCCACTGTTTACTTTCTGAGGAAAATAAAGGCAAAAAGGCCTTCAATTTATTGAGTGGGTGCTTACTGAGTCATGGGGGACTTTTGCCAGATGCCAAGAGATTCTCTTGGAATTCAGGAGTACAATATTGTATGTGTGAAAGTCAGGTGGTTACCTGAAATAGCCAAAAATCATATGCAAAAATATACAGCTGGCATCAGCAAGTGGCAACAGAGCAAGAGACAGCAGCTTTTTAAAATACTTTTTTCAGAGGGTCTTAAAGCCACAAGGAAGTGATTGCTCTTAAAGTGCTTTGGCCTTTAGAGATCACAGTTCTGTGTGCCCCTTCATTGCAGAAATGTGTCTTTTTTGGGGATATTAGCATTTCCTCCTTATTCTGCTCCTTTTTGAAACATGACACCAGCAGAAACAAATGAAGTGACTCACAACCTGCAGAGTTATTAATTTATCCACTGCATGCAGCCTCACCTCAGCTTTAAAAATCTTTCTCAGTAGCACCAAGATTATTTAAACCACAACATCTTTTGAAATAAATATGAAGTGTCTCAGATCTGGATTTTCTTTACTGTGAAAAACCTTTGAGCATTCCTGCAGGCCAAATGCTGCTGCTGGGCACAGTCTAGCAGCAACACCCTCATGAGTCAGAAGTGATGCTCCCAACCCTCCAGCTGGGCAGAGTGAGCAAGGCTGAGCACAGCATGTGATGCCAGCAATTTAAACACGTTGTATTTTCCAGTGGGTGTCTGCAAGTTTTGGCAGAAGCCCCTGGTTACGCTCCCTGGGACCTCTGTAAAGAAAATAAACAAACCAGCACAGGAGGAGGGCACAGCCCTTGCAGGGAGTGGCTGCCCAGTCCCACATTGGTGCTTGGCATGCTTTCAGGCAGGGAGCTGGGAGACAGCATCAGGCTAAGCTAAAAAATGTTAAATTAACATAAAAATAATGAGCTTGGTGAAATGTTTTTGGTCAGCCAGTGCTGCTGGCTGGGATGTCAGTGGGATGCTCCTCCACACAGTTCTCTGCAGGCAGAGCAGGGCTGGATCAGAGGCAGCAAGAGGCAACTCAGCTCTTCATCATGTTCTAGTCAGGGCTCTGAGGGTAACCCAGACTTTTCTTAAAGCTTTTTGGCTGTTTTGGCAGCCTGTGCTTGTTACTGCCTGAATAAGATACTTCTTTCCAAAGAAAAGGACCTCTGAGGGATAATGACATGTCCTCACCAACTGCTACACTTGGTTGGGGACCAAAACTGCTGGAGAAGGAACTTTTATCCATTAAAAGAACAAAAAGCACAGAGCCAAACACGCCAAGGCTAACACTTGTGTTTCCCTTAGGCTGCCTTTGGTGAGCATGCAGACCTTGCCTTCAGTCTGCCTGGAGCCAGGAGATTCCAGCCCCTCTCTGCACTCCTGCAGCTCTGCCCAGGACAGCTGTGCCCCTGTCACCTCCTCCCCTTCCCATCCACCTCAACCCTGAACATTTTTCTCTCTTGTTTTCGCTTTCCTCACTCACCTACTTGACAATCTTAGTGAATTTAATCTCAAAACACTCAGGGATAGAGGGATAGAGGGCAAAAAATACTTCTGGAAGGCTACCGATAAAGAACGGAGTTTCAGGGAGCTTAAATGGCTCAAAGGGACATTTTGGTGACCAGAGGAAATTTAGAACCCTATGATAAATTTGGGATATTAATGTAAGAATAAAGTTGAACTGCTGGAAGCAATATCTTATTGACAAAAGTGCTAGAAAGCTGCAAAGGTAATAAACGAGGAATTGAGATGGATTACTGGCGATATGCTTTTGAATGTATTACTCAATGCCAGCTATCAGATACCTTGTGAAGTCCTTACATGCTTGGGTAAAATACTGCACCTATAAATATCTCCCCTGAATGGGACTATTAATTAGAGTAACTGTGCTAAATGTGGTCAGTGACTTGTTATCAAGGCAGAAGTACTAGTGCTAATGTTAATTATTCTAATTGGCTCTTTCCAGTCTGTCGACACTGTAAGAAATGTTCATAGCTATGGCTACATATCATGGCTCTTTGCTCACTCAAGGTTTATTAAAAAAAATCCAGTTTCTTCCTTTCAGTTATTGCTGGGGTCTAAAGAAATAAGCAATCTTGGCAACCAGTGCAATACACTGTATATATCTAGGAAATACTCAAAAAATATCTAAAATGGAGAATAAATATCTAACATGGCGAATAGGAGCAGCTCACCAGAATGCATTTCTATGGGAAGCTTTCTGCTTTATCAAACAATTTCTAAATTATGAAATGCCTGACAAAACGTTCTTACTTTAAGTAGTGTTCTAAGTTGCTTGTAGGCTGTAGGAGACATTCCTGAGAAAACCATGTTTATTCATCTAATGCTTAGAGATTATGTCATAATGTTTATTCCCAACATTTGTTACCAAATGCAAGCAGCAAATGCTGCCGGTCAAAATGTCACATGACTTTGTCAGAAGTCCTAGAATTTCTTAAAAATGAAAGACATTGCCTAAATAGAAGATGTTTCTATTAAATGAAAAGCTTATTTAAGTATTTCCTCATGGTCAACAGCATCCTTTCCAAAATAAAAGATTAAAAAAAAAACACCAAAAAATCCCCCACTGTTCTTATAAAGTGGCAGCGGAAGTCTTTGTAACTTGAAAGATTTTTTTTTTTAAGAATAAGCTTGAAAAGAGCTGAAAATCCTCTGTATATAACTTAAGGACAGTTCGAGTTATTTTGGGAAGAATTTTAATTTTTGTGAAACGATGAAAGAACCAAAGGAATATCTCAAAAGGCAGACTCTACTGAAGGCAAACAAACATTAAAACACTGATTATATAGACACAGGGAGTATTTCTACTGTTCAAAAAAATAAACAGAAAGAGAATTTTGATTCAGCTGCAACTCATTAACAACCTGTACTCTCAAAGCTTATTGATATGTCTAGGGCAAATATTTCATAGAAATACTGAAATTTACAGTGAGGCTATGCAAAGCCAAAAATCTGACTCAAACCCTCCTTCGTTCAGCATTTTTCTGATCCCAATTTTTTTGCCTCAGCTTGTTCAACTCTTCCATATCCACTATGAAATTCTGCAGTGAGTTTGTTAAAGGCCTGCTAGAGGTTTTTTTTTTCTCACTTTCATCCTCCTCTATTACAACCATGAGGAAAGAAAATCTTATGTAATTTAAGATAATAATAGCTTCACTTGTTAAATATCAGAGTAAGTATTTCTGGAAAAGCGTTGGAAAGTAACATCAGTAAATAGAGAAAATAACAGGGTATGAAATTCTTATTAGTAATTAATTTGTCTCTTTCAAGACATCTCCCTGAATGATGTACAGGCAGCTGAAATGAAACACATTAATTGTGTTAATTTATCACAGAATTTAATTCTGAAACTTTGCCTTTTCATTTTTTAAACAGGTTAAAGTCCCAAAGAGAACCCAAGGTCACCTTAAACAAAACTTTCCCACTTCTGAACTCCTTTGTTTACTTTGACATGAAAGAGGACTCTGGTAAGTGATGGGGTTTTTTTTCCACAGCATAATTTATGGATCAGGAGGAATTGAGTCCAAACTTCTGGACTTTTGGACGGATCTTTCCAGCTGGAACTTGGCAGCTCTGCAGAGGTGTGGAATGGAGAGATGGTGGTCCCAGGGAGCACAGGCACACCCTCCCCACGGCCACTGATGCCCTGGGCTTTTGGGTTTGCTGTTCTGCATTGCTGGGTGGCTTTTTATTCAGGGTTGCTAGGATCTTTTCACAGGGTGATGAAGACACAACAATCCTACTCCAGCAAAGACATTTTTTCCAAACTTCAGGCTCGAAGTATAAACAACATGGAAGGAGGAGGGTGGGCAGGTGGGACTCCTGTGTGCAAATGGACCCAAATATAAAAATGTGAGATCTGGGGCCTGGGCCCTCCTTTGCTTCCACTTTGGAGCCATCCAGGCAGAGCCCGAGTGCAGCACTGGTACTGCCAGGGTGTGGCCTTTGAAGGCATCAATAAATGTCCTTTATTCCTCTGAACTCCATCTAACCTCTGTTCCAGCTCCTCAAGGAGCCACACAGGGCTCTCAGGGTCAGTCTGGACCCATCCCCAGGCCTTGGGCAGCTGGCATGGGATGGCTGCAGCCCAGTGCTTCTCCCAGCCCAAGGTGGCCCTGCCCAGTGCCCCCAGCACCCCCAGGGTGCAGGAGCTGGAGGAGGCACCACAAACTCCATCAGTGCCACACTTCACTGAGATCTGGATGAGTAAGCCCATGCCTCCCCAGTGCAGTAAAACTGCACTGCACAAATTTGCCCCCACGAGCTGTTTCATTTCCTGCAGGTCATTGTCTCATTATCTGCTGGCCTTTTCCAGTGAAACCACATTTCACTTAAAAAAGGT
The DNA here is from genome assembly GCA_013399455.1 of Anthoscopus minutus. Lineage (NCBI taxonomy): Eukaryota > Metazoa > Chordata > Aves > Passeriformes > Paridae > Anthoscopus > Anthoscopus minutus. The sequence continues at coordinate 985,295 of VWYI01029353.1, forward strand.
TATGAAGAGCCATAAATGCAGCCATCACTGAAGAAGCAAGTCCAGCCTGTGGGTGCACCAGACTTTCTGTGGAATCCTCCTGCAGCTTCTCATTTATACTAAATGAACTGACATCCTCTTTGCTATATCATCAAAAAGAATTTCTTTGCCTGCACAGTTACCTAATTTTTAATGTCTCTTTTTCTCTTCTGGATCTTATGCTGGCTTTCTGAAGAATGTCTTGTTTGTTGGAGTAAAGCAGAGATTCCTAAATCACTGAAAAATACATTCTTGTTTACTTAACTTTTGGATAATGCAAACAAATTACATATGCATTTATATTTTAAATTTTCCTTTGGCTATTGAACTTGTACATTATTAGTGTCTTGTTAAGCTCTCTATAAATCCTTCAGAAAGTTCACTTAAAGCTGTGAGCTCTCCATGTTTTGGCTCCTACAGCGTTTGGGACTGTGTTCAAATATTTGTGTTCTTCTAGTTCCAGGAAAAATCTTATCTGTCCCTATAATCACCCAAGGAATTTTGCATAAAGCAGCCTTTTATTTTCAGAACAAAGAGAAAACATTTGGCAATCAGTTTCTCTTTCACTGATAGATGCAGACCCTGGTTCAGTGGTTAGCTGCTGCCTGTTTCCGAATCTGGAAGAAGCTGACATGGAAAAGGAGAGCATGGCACTGCTGAAATGGCCTTTCTCCTCCCCATTGCATGAAATTTAGGTGAAAGCCAGTCTCCAAATTAGTTCAATTACTTCTCTAATGCAACATGAATTCCACCTCATAGACTTCAAATTCGTGTTTATTGCTCACATTGTTTTAAAGACCCACAGTTAAGAAAAGCTTGTGCCACGGTTAATAAGGGCAATATCTTTAATTGGTGGAGCCATCCAACATCAACAGCTGCCCTTGCTTTACTTACAGAGTGACTTTCACTTGGAATGGGAGTGGAGACGAATGTCTGTGAACTCAAATTAATTAATGGCCTTATGCATCCTGGTGTGGACATTCAGTAGATGCTTGTTCAGCAAAACAAACCAGTGTGTGTTTAATTGTGGTTCATTCTGGGCTGATCCACTAACTGTTGTGTGTCTTCCCAAGAATGCACGTTCATTAACTCTAGTTAATTGCTATTCAATTACCTTGAGTTATAATATGGCCCTAAACACCAGTGCAGACAGGCCCCCCTGGAGATTCCATGTACTTCAGCCATTAATTAAGCTGTACCATGTATTGTTGGTAAGTGATTACATCTAGTTTTGAAATAATAACTTCACAGCTATGTTAAACTGTTTCCTATTAGGATTTTTTCAAACCTCCTGTATGGGGTAATTGGAGTGATAACATTTCTTCCTTGCAATAAAGCACACTTGGCTATTATTACTATTACTGCACTTGGCCAAAGATGTTCTACGTCATCATTTTTTTTTTAATACAACTCATTTATTAAGATGGAAAGAACAGCTTATATTTGACCTGATTATCTCAGGATGATACTCTCATGACGACAGATGTTTTGTACATTTTAGGGGGTTTTTATTTCCTTTTCAAATATTTTTAAAGTTTTTTTTTGACAGCCTTTTAGTAGAAATTTCAAATCAGTACCTTACCATTTCATGTTTTGATATTTATATTCTGCTAACAAAAAGGCAGTATGGCCAATGACTTTCTTTTCACAAACTACAGCAATTCTGATAAACAATAGCAAGGAACAATTGACAAAGACCTTGGACAGTCATCACAGCAAGAAATGAAATCTTTCTAATAATAAAGCACAGCAATGAATGAGTAATTTGCTGGCATCCCTCTCCAACACTGAAATGTATTTAAGAGAAATAAAGTAATCAATACCTTCAGAATATTTGAAAAGAAGACAGAAGTTAAGGCCTTAGGCTGCAACTTCATAAAAAAAGGGAACTAGTGTTAATTTGTTTTTTCATATAACACAAACTCCACATTAAAGGTAAGAAAAAAAGAATTAGAGCTAAGACCGAAGACAAAGCTGTAGCAATAAATGTTTTTAAAATGGGTAAGTTCCATTGGAATATATTTGTACTCAGCATTTCTTCCCTAAGCTAATGGAACCGTTCCTGGCACCTCTGTAAGATGAAAAATCAATCAATGGAAACTTTTAAAGTTCTATCTAATGAGCCCCCTAAAGCTTCTGCTGTGAGCTGGGGATGAGAGGAGGGATCCCATCCCAGCAGCTCCTCATCCAACATTCACCCCATGAAAAACTCTCTGCCCCAAAGCAGAATTTTATCACACCAGCAACATAGCAAAGATATCATAAACACTCATTCCCTCCTAAAATTCTTTGTCCCATGCCAAGAGAGAAGCTTTGCAGATTTTGAAAACCTGTTCAAGTTCTCAACTTCTAACCAAGTGAAACTGGGTTTTGGATACATGTGTGTGGATGCCCATACAAATGCTTGCAGCTCTCCTAGTTATGGTCCTTGTCAATCTGAGGAAAAAAATAAAATTATGGTTTTGGTGTCCCTTGTTAACTGGGAAATGGGCAGAGGTGGCACTAGTGGCTCTGAACTCATCTCAGCAGACCAATGGATCCCTGGTGGGTAACAGGAATAGAAGAGACAGCAGAAAAACAAGTGAAGGATAAATGAAGCATTAAAATAGCTAGTTTTTCTGGGAGTGTATTTAAAACATATATAAAAGCAGCAGCAGATTTCTTTGTTTCTGAATCACAGAACTGGAAGATCAGTTACTTTGATAACAGCCATTAAACCATGGAAAAATGAACTACCTGCTTCTGCACACCAGAGTGACAGAAATCAGAGGGAAAACAGCTCTCCCCTGTCCTGGCCACATTGCAAGGGGAGATGCAGAGAACTGGGGCAGGGCTACAGCAAAGCAGTGAAGTCACTTGGCCAGGAGATGACCCTGGATGCTGCAGAATGGGCTCCAGCCCCTGCTACCCTGCCTCCCTTGCAGGGCATTGCTGCAGTGAGCAGACAGAACCATTTCATCGAGCTCCAGGGGCTGGAGAAGCCCCAGCTCAGAGGGCTGGGATGAGCACCAGTCACGAAGGCCACGTTTAATCCCTTACATCCTCTACTCCCCTCTGCAAGGAGTGGCTGCAGCAGGGCTGTGCTGAGCTGCACAGCACGTGGCTTGAGCTATCAAAGCAGCCAAAAAACAATGACAGCTCACAGTGAATCTAACACAACACTCCCATCACCAGCAGTTCTTGCCAATCTCTAATATCAGCATAAAATTTCCAGCTGTACAAAGCCAATGAGCACCCTCTGTGCTCCATGAAAGCCCCTTGGGAAGCTGGTGCTAAGTGACATCTGTCTCCTGAAAATCTTTTCAGTGTCTCTGATCCCTTAAAACACAAAGGAAACCCCAATTCCCTCTGCCAGAGCCCCAAAGCCATGCAGTACATCCTCCCTCAGGGTACAGAAGACCTGCAGTTCCCCCAGGAACAAATTTCCATTCACATCCCCCAGGGGAGTCAAGTGGGAATTGTCCCAACGCCACAGCCCAACATGCACCCAGGGAGGTGATCCCACAGAGCACCAGGAGCTACAGCCAAATCTACACATTCCTTCAGGTGCCTTCAGCTACAACTCAAGCAATGAATTAATATTCTTTTTCTCAAGGTGATTCTTATGAATCTGAACAGAACCACGTGCCATGATCGGTTCAAAGCATCAATATATTTCACTGTATGAAACAAGAGCCCAGCTTGGGTTTCTCCAGACATCTCTCCAGGACTGCTCTGCCCACGTGTCCCAATTACATGGGCTCTGTTAACATCTCACAGTACAGCTGCATCATTTATTCATAAACATAAAAAAAAAATAAATTTACATTTCCAAAGTCACGCATGCTGTTGATTCATTTATCCCAAATTAAAAAGCTTCATCTTCATCTCCTTCCCAAATTTAACTTTCAGCATTTTAATTGTTTCTTCTTTCATTGTTAGATCAGTATCAATCATCATCCTCAGTTAGCAGAACTTGTATGTTCCTGAAAATTATGTTAAATTTAGATGCTAATGAAAACTGTTTATGCTGGTTAACCACAGAAATGAAACCTCTATTGCAATCCATAAAACTGTGAGTTATAACAAGAAATCCTAATTTCTACCTCAATCTCCTTTCTACCATCTGCTCTCCTAGAAGACCAATCCCAGAAACCATGGACTAAACAAACAATCAAAAAGGTAATTGTTAACTTGTCTTCACAGCACAACAGACATTAAAAGAATTAAAACAGTCCCATTAACCATTGCAATGAAAGTTATGATATAAAGCACAGTAATCCATGAATGCCAGCACATTCTAATATTCCTTCTCTCCAGACATTTTCCCAACCAACCAAGCACACATTCTATATAGAAATAAATAATTGATCCATAACACCCACTGAACACTCTCCATCCTCTTGCACAGAATAAGATAAAAGACTTCCAGCCATTAAAAGAAATAGAACAGATACAACCTACCACAGCAATAGGTGATAATTATTATTTCATCTAAAACACTACACAGTTAATTATATATAATTATTCAAAATATTTATGTTCCAAATAATATTTGCCCTGTCCAATTCCTCACAACTGATTGTGGGAAACACTTGAGACTGCTCCCACATCTGTTGTTCCCAGATGTTTTTCTCATGGGTCACCATGTGTCGTTGTACAATTACAGACACCATCATGTTCTGGGAAATGCTGCATCAATCAGCATCAACTTCCATGTGTGGTGGGATGGAGAGAGCTAAAGGCAGCCAGTTTCAGGATCAAGGACCATATTTAAAATGCACCCAAACAGTCTCATTCCCCAACTATTAACTGTCATTCACACTGCTTATCTAAATCAAAAATCTAAATAGAATGTGGGGTTGGAGAAGGTGAAAATTGTAACAAGCTTCTAATACAATGTTTTAATTATTTTCTCTGCTACCAAAGCCACGTGATCTTAGAGAATCATCTTTCCTTTTTATTTGGTTTAAATGAGATACAATCTGATAAGGTAATTCACTGTATTTTATGTCTTAACAGCTGAAAATCTGTATTTCTTGCTTTTTTTCCCCTAATGTGCCCCAAAAGGGCACTCAGTGCATCTACAGTATGAACAAAATTGTTCAATTTGTGCCTCGCAAATTGGTCACAGCCCAAAGAAGACCAAGGAAAATGAGACAAACCCAGCCATGCTACAGCACTGCTACACCAAGTCCCATGGAGGAGGAAGGTAATGAGCTCATTTGAGCAATAATGTGATAGTGTGGCTTGTGCCATCTGGAATGCAGAAGGAACATCTCATTTCCCATCTCATTCCCTCCCTGCTTTCCCTTTCTGAGTCCTAAACTCCCTGCTCCCCCCCACAACACACAGGAGTACAGGGAGACAGTTTTGATCCCTGGTGTGGATCCTCTGACACACAGAGACAAAACCATGGACTTGAAGCTTTAAAAAAAAATAAATTAAAAATATTGTACATAAATACATCATTCTCTTTATAATCTGGACAATTTAATCAGGAGCTACAGCTCACCTCTTGAGCTACAACTTACCTCTTGACTGAGCTAATTCTCCACTTCAGTTATCTTATGCACCTTCTTTAATGAATACACGTTCCTTTGATTAAATTAACATTTTTGTCTACCTAATTAGCCTGAAAAACCTGTGCTGAACCAATCTGAAAGCGACTTCATTACTGCTCATTGGTGCATGTTTGCTACCCATCACTGTCACCTCAACAGGTGAAGGATTAGAACATTAACTCTGGCTTATTTGGTTTTTCACAGCCAATCCAAGCCTTCAGCTGACCTGTTAGGACCAATGTTTTAATTATGTGGCTTCATTCATTAATGCTCATTTGCCTGGCCAGCCAGGTTCGTGATTCTGAGGGACAGTTGAAACAAAAAATAATTAAAGTAACCAGCTTAATTACCTTCTTACATTTTATCCTTCAGCTCGTACTGCTCACGGGTAATGACAAATTGAAAATATAAATAAAACCCAGTTTATCCAGACCAGTGAGCTGATAAGGAAGCTCACCAGAAGATGCATCACTGCTTGTCTAGGAACATAAGCACAAGCTGCTTAACAAGCACTTACTGTACATTGGTTAATGAAATCATACCAGAGCTAATGAATATATATATAATTGGGTAGGCAGCTGCCACTAAAAAAAGAAAAATCTCAGTGAAACTATCTTGCTAATTTGCTGATTCAGTTTGCAGAGACAGTTAGAGAAGGCCCTTGAAGACAATTCCACAGAGCCTGCTAATGCTGTGACTGCTATTGATTATCTGCATGGTGATAGCATGTTGTTTTTGCCCTGACTGGTTTCTCATACAGTCTGCCTATCTGCCCCTATCTGCCTCTAAAATGCTAAAGAAATAAATTCTAATAACTTTCAAGATAAATTAAATAAATGTTAAATACACTGTATTAAAACACATCTAAAACAGTGACTGACACAATTCAGTCTGCTGGGATTGCACTCACCAGTCATCAGTTCCAATTCTATCTAATGTAGAGGTAAAAAATTAGTATAAAATAATTTTTTTACTGCATAAGTCAAATCTTTGGTGGTAATTATTGCAATCTGCACTGCAAATCTGGTATAAGGCCTTGGAAATCCTGTGCCAGTGAATCCACTACGGAACAATACTTATCACAAATTCCCCAGCTGTTTTACTTTATTTTTTTAGACTGATCTTTCACTATCAGAACTTGCATCACTAAATGCCATGCTTCAATGAAAATATCTCTTCCTTCATCCTCTTCTAGAAACCCTTCAAAACATTAGAAAGCTTCCAGGTTGTTTTATGTGTGGCATTATATGAAATCCAACATCTGCATGGGGCCAGAAAGTGCCTCTGAGGATTTTTTTTAAGATTCATTTGGTTTTATCAGCATCACCTCAAACTATTTTTCTCCACAGCTCCCAGTAGTGATTGAATATAACAAAAAACAGAGGCAGAAAGTTTAGAGCTTTTTTTTCCAAGACCACCAGATATCACCCACTTGCAGCAAACAAGAACTCCCACCCAACTTACAAAAACTCTGGAGATGTAAAAGCAGGAAACCATGGTCTTGCCTCACATAATTTATCCTCCTGCCTACTGAAGAACCTAAACTAAAATTCAAATAAATTTTAGCAGTCTGTAACTTTTTTCTATTAATGATTTTTTTAGAAAGCTCTAGATAAATAATAAATACTGATACATGCATTTTATCCCAGTCATGGCTTTTTCTTATCTTTTCAAAGATATTTTTCTTCCACAAAATACCCTGTGGAGACCATTTGGAGTTTGTTTTCATTTTCAGGCTCTGCTGAGCTAAGCATTTGATTCAGAGAAAATAACAGGTTTGAAAGGAAGGCTTTGGGAAACTTAAAACATAACAGATGCTTATTTGCAGACATCTGATTTAAGTGAACTGAAAACCCCAGTCTAAATCCTGAAAACCATAAATGTCAGCCAGCTAGAACAGAATAATAACCACTTATCGATATGGATGCACCTAGCAGATAACAGAGCTCTGGGATCATAATATTCATTTAACTGTGTTCAGTTTGCTGCTTCCAAGCTCTGGAATCACAACTGGCAATCCCATCCTTCATTTCTCAGTGCTGTGCAGTTGGTTCATGGTGAAGGGACCTGTTCACTACCAGCTGGCAGATTTTATCCAGAAGCAGGTGAGAACTACTTAGCCTGGGATTAATATCCAAGGGAGCTCACCCAGGACATTCCCAGTGCTGTATAAATGGCCAGCTGTAAGCACCTTGGGGATTTTTGGAAGAATCCACTGAATGCAAGCTGGCAACTCTAAATCTCTTAACCTTTGAAATGACAGAATCTGAGAGATCAAAATAAAAGTCACCAGCAAAACCACTGTGAAACGTCAAAGCAGCCTGGATTGGGGTTTGGCTTTTCTGTGGGTCTACAATGAGGTGAGATTAAACACTAAAAAGCACTGAAGTTTGTAAAAATCTGAAAATCTGAAAATTTAAGACCATTTGAAACAAAACCCTTGGCATCATAAATCATTCTAAATGCACAGAGACAAAACCGGCATTTTAATGACAACTGTGAAATTTCAGCATCAGGTCAGGCTTTTTCATTCTTTTCTCTTTAGCTGGATAAGGAATAAGACACTTACAGCCCAAATCACTTGGATGGCATTTTGCTCTTAAGTTTGGGAGGAACATTTTGTTCCCTGTGCTCTTGTCCTTTCAAACTCACATTACAGCTTCACAAAACCTGAGTCACCAAAGCATTAGGTGCACCATTCCAGTGAGGTGCTCAGATTAACTCCAGAGCCAAGGAAAATAAGAGCAGCTACCAAAGAGCAATTCATCCTGCCCAAGTCAGATGCCTGCTATGGGATGTGCTCACTGACCTCTATCTTTGGGTACCTGAAACTTGGCAAAGGAAATTTCACATCAGATGTGTAATATTCTTGATTCCTTAAGCCAATGGCCTATCCCAGTGGTGGTAACACCACTTCATTTTCTTTTTGTGCTTCTAATTACTTTTCATTATATCTTCCAACTTGTCTGAGACATATTTGGAGAAATGTTGGCAGTTCGATTCCCCTGTGATTTCTTAAAATCATGGCTAAAAGCCCAATGTGACATTAATATATTTTAATTAAATTCATTACTCCATTAATTCAAAGTGATCCGAGATAGTCTAGAACATTTCTGCAGATCTCAGTGGAAATGTGGCTGAACATCTTTGAGACGTGTGAGCTGACAGACATGGAGCTTGCCAGGTGAGGTTGACAGGACACACAACTTTCGTTATGGGCTGCATTTTTTGGTGGCAATCCCCCCAGAACTACTGCACAATGCACCACGTGGATTTTGCTGGGCAACAAAGCTTCATGAAAGTATCTGGCAGCCTCACTAAAATTTTATGCACATCTCTCAGGGAAATATGGATGCTTCATCTCTTAAAATAATCATTAAAAATGGGTATAAACTTTGTTTATTAAATACTCCCTGACCACTGAGGCGGTGTGGGCTGAGCTAGAGTGACAGTGAGTGACCATTGCCCCGAAGGGGAGCCCCATGGGGTGTGATCCCTTGGAGGAACCTGAACTTTCACAAAGGCATGCAAAGGTTAAACCTGGGAAAAGCTAAGACTTGCATCAGCCACCGGAAAAAGATCCACTTTGTATAAAAAGTAGCTTATTCAAGTTAGTTGTGAAATGGAAGAATTTAATTACATCATTCCATATTAAGAAAGGGTTGCTCTATCCTGTTGATTTTGGCAAGTCAGGCCACTGGGAATTATTGAATGAGACAACAGCAGGAGAAAAAAGGAAGGATAGAAACTTGAAAAGAAAAAGGAAAGGAGACAAGGAGCTGATAATGACAGATTCTGTGAGTGGTCAGGAAAGCAAGAGAACACAAATCACTCTGTGGTCAGGGAAGGCAAAAGAAAAGATCAATAATATATATACCATGGGGCATAAGTCAAGAAGAAAAGCAATTTATAATGAATGGAAGCATAATTAAAAAAACCTGGGTCAGGACTTATCAGGGTGCTGTAAACCCCTGGACCTGCTCACTCCAGCACACCCCATTTCTGGTGGTGCCACCCCACCTAACACAAACCTTTATGCTCTAAGCTCAGAGCTGATAAGCAATCACATTTAAAAGAGCAGGGCACTGCCCCACCTGCACGGCTCAGGTGCTGGCTTCTCCTATCAAGGCATGCATCAGCAATGTAGTGCTAAAAAAGCACTTCAGGTTCATTTTGGCTGTTCTGTGACATTGATATTCATCTTTTTTTTGCCTTGCATTATAGAATCGCTTCTGAAGTTAGAGCAGTAAAAGTAATATCCCGTTGCCACAGGACAAAAACTTCCATTCCACACTTATGTAGTGTATGTTTCCACAGCAAGGAAAGTTAGTGAAAAATGGGCTTGTTAAAGGGACTCCACTTAAAGTTAATGTTCCAAACTTTTTTTTTTAATATGATGTGTAAAAGCGAAGTTTTATATCCAGAATTTATTAAGTAAGAGGAGTTGAGCTTTAAACGTGCTATCAAAACCCTGAGGACACTGCAGGAATATAGTTTGGGCTTTTACATTACATACTAATTTTCTTTTTTTCTTTTTAATTCATGGACTGCTTGAGGTAAATGGCTACATGGAAAGCAAAAAGGAGAGACTGACAGATATCACTGAAAAACACATCCAAATATTTCACTACCCATATTGACACAGGGAAGAGCTGAATCTCACATCATCTGGAGAGTCCATTTAATCAGCCAAAACCCCATTAGTAATTACTTTCATTATTATCCCTGTCCCCAAAAGGCTATTATCTTTGTTAAATAATTGATAGTTCTGCCTGTCCCTTTTCAAAGGTTACAGTCTAAACTTTTTGAGAGAAAAATCAGACTGGAAGCCTGAGTTCTAGGAGTCTGCAGCCAGAAAAATCCACATTTATGTCTGTGCCATAAACACCTGTAACTCATCACAGCCAAATGCATTGGTGAGGGTCTGCTGAGATATTTTAGATTGCCTGCTCAAATTTTTAGTGTCTGGTAAGAGCTGGGTAACTACAAAGAGTATTGTGCAGTTAAACAGGGTTAACCTAACGTGAATTCTCTTGTATCTGTGGTGGGCAGGATCTACTCAGCTGCACAGAATATTCCTTAGGCTTTGCTCACACATGGAAATTCTTGAAGATATGACTGAGGGCTTTGTAGGGCAACATCCAGACTGCCTCAGGTGGGCTTTACCAGCAGTGGGGCACCTAAAGAAAGCCTCACCTTCACCAGCTGACTACAATTCCCTGAGGTTGGGAACAGACTCGTTCACCCACATCCTGCCTCTGACAAGAGGGATGTTACGTGCTCCTTGTAAATGCACACATTTCTCCTCTGTTTTCACAACTAGCCAAAACCATTTCCCTTTAGAAATTGTGTGCTTTTATGCTGTTCAAGACAGAAACATTCCCATATTTGCAGCAGATCTGGATGAGCAACAGTCATAGTCATGTTTTCAGGTTCTGCTTCAGTACTTGCACCTCCAGCAGCAGCAGTAACGCACATGGCATCACAAAACCAACCAGAAGTATGGCAACACCAACATTTTATAGAGATTTAGACTGAGGATCTACTTTTTCTCCTGGCTGAAGTTTCAGAAGGAAGTATAATTTGTGACTAAATATTCCTGTATCTGCCTGGGCACTCTGAGTGCCACCTCTGCAACGCAGGGGAGGGACGTGTGACCTGCAGGCAGAGCCTGGGGCAGGAGACACAGGGACACTGCTGCCTTGCTGAGGGCCTCACATTGCCCACAGTCTCATTTCCAAACCCAACAAATGTGCAAGCACAAGAAAATGCTTTGGGCTTTTCATGCACTGTGAAATTTGCACACGCTACAAAAATGAATCCCTGCTTCTCCTTATGTGCTCGCTGCACTTTACAGCTCAAAACTTTGAGTCCTTAATCAGTTCAGCCAAAATATATTTATTTCATATTGGGTTTTTCCTAAGATTTTTACTCAAGTCATACAAAAGATCTCCTAAGCCACTGAGACAGTGTTGCACTCTAGACTCTCATTCCTGCTTTTATCCAGTTCTATAAAGAAGCCTGTCTTCCCTTTTTGAAAGAAAAACCTTTCACAGTTTTCATAAAGCAGTTGAGAGTATTTAACAATTGCCCATCTCCAAAGGCATGTTTAACTTCCCTCATTTATAGAGCTGCTGGATAATATTTACATGTTCTCAGCTCCCACCGGTGACCTCTCTTTCCCTACTAACAGTACTCCTCACTTCCCATACTTTCAAAAGTAAATATTTTTACTTTCTTTCTTTCTAAGCACATTGGAGTCACTCATGTCTTTAGAATCCAGTGCATTCATTTCTCTGGGTATAAAAGATCTCTTCTTCACCTGCACAGAATATTTTCAATTTACCTTGAATTGCAGGAAAGGCTCCGAGTTTGCAGAAGACGTTGAGCACCCAAGTGCATCCGACCCTCGCCTCGCCTCTTCCTCCTGTGCTGCAATTCAAGCGTCTCCCTTTTGTCCTTCCAACAATAATCCCAAAGATCAGACAATCTGTGGGACTAACTAACAATCCCTCAACACGGTGATGGGTTGAATAATAGTGACACATGTTTCTGGAAGCTGATAATGAACTCTTTTGTAATTCACACAGAGAGAGACGAGCACTTAAACACAGCGACCACGAGTATAAAAGGAGAAAGATCGACATCCAAACCCATTTCATGCATTTTAACAAACAATTAGAAAGAAAAGATCTCTAAGACTGAAAAAAAAAAAAAAAAAAGAAAAGGAAATTGGGCAAAAGATGGAAAAGGTGTGATTTATTCCCATCTTTCACTTCAGGTAGTTTTAGGTATTTAAGACTGAGCCATAAGATGAAGATGTTATTCTTGCCTGTTTTTTTTTTAATATTGCTAAACTCATCGCACCTGGCAGAACATTGACTAAAGGCTGCCAAAATCTGAAATCAATTTGTGGAAGAAACAATCATCAGCCATTAATTGATTTTTGATTCTCTATTCATCCCAATCAAATTCATCGATGTGCCCTCATAAATCCATGACTGATTATCACAGTCACTTTATCATGTTTGTCCTTCCTTGCAGGGTGGAGCACAAAAGCCTGTCAAGGAAAAGCCACAGGAATTCTGTGGGATGCCACCAACCAGGTGCTACAAATTGACACCATGAAGGGTTTCCTTTGGCTTTATTTAAGGATTTCATGACAAAAACATGCATGTCTGTTCACAGCTGTGGCTCTAATTGCAGCTGCAACATTTGCATGCTTGGCTGTAGATGAGGGAAATTTTCCCCCTCCTTGAAAGCCGCAGTTCAAGAATCCAAAGATCTAAGGAACAAGAAAACCTAGTGTTGGCCTTAGAGAGGTCTACAACACGTGCACAACAGCCTGCACATACATTAGTTTTGCTTTCTTCCTTAGCAATCTTTGTAAGGGAAATTCTCATGTTTTGGCTGCAACATTAAAAAACTTCCCAACTCTCAAAAGAAGTCTATGTTGTGCCTTCATTCAAGAATTTTTCTGGTACAAATTCATCGAATTTCATATTTATTCTACTACCTGGAAATCTGAATCCGTACATCTTTTTCACATGTGATGTTTCACTCTCTCCAGTTGAAAAATACACAAATAAAGAAAGAAATGCACTTCAGAGACCGCAGGAATGAATTCAGCAATGAGATGCACTTTGCAGTTCAGGTTTGGGCAAGAGCCAGGGGCTCTGGGCAGTCATCCCCACCACCTGGATGTGCTCTGCTGGAGAATAAAGCACAGCCTTAACCAAAGTCCAGCTTGTCATGGGTCAGGGTGTGCCATGAGTCCAGAACATGTGCAGGGTGCTGTGTACAGGGCTGGATGGGACAGACTCACTCCCAGAAATAAAAGAACAATTTCCATTCTTTCAATTATTTTTTTTTACTGGCATAGATAATGATTGGACAAGATCTTCTGCAAAGAGCCCACGGGCAGATCACAAGCCAATTCCTGCTTAGCATTCAGATAAGTATTTGCATTCAGGAATACTTCTCCAGAACCACTTTTTGCTCTTTAGAACAATCTCAGCTGCTGCCACAGTTGCAGCTCGTTCAGTGTCTTTCCAAAAACTGGACCTACTTGGAATATAAGCTTCAGTCTCCAGCACTGCTGAGCCTGTGGGCAGCACAACACCAGCATTACCATGGAAAAGAAAAAAAAATCCTATTTCAAACTCTTCAACCACACCATATTCTTTTCCTTTCCCAAGTTAATAATTAACTATTACGTTTACTTTCATTCTGCTCTGGAAGCCCTTCGTACTTTATGCCAATAAAAAAACCTCTTACTTTTCTACAGAAATACTATGCAACAAATTCTACTTCTTCATCGATTTAAAGAGAGTTAGTAAAGAGCTTTTAGAACTTTGGCAAGGCTACATCTTATTCCAGGGCTACTTTGAGGGGCAAATATATCAGGATAAAGGGCCCTTTGCCACAACAAAACCTCCCATGCATTACAGCTTGAATTAGAAAGGCAATTGCTTATTAATGCTACAATTAAAAATATATTTAGCATTCCCTCAAGGAAAACCACCTTTCCCAATTATTTTCTGCTCAAGGTACATTAACCTGCTGTGACAGCCTAACACCATGAAGACAAGAGTTGTTGCCATTGCTGAAGTCTAAATATTGAGTGTGGAAACCAATTCTGGATTTCCATAACTTTGAAATGTCACCACACATGGATTCTACCTATGCTTGGCCACAGCCTGCTCCTTTGAACAGAATCTGTAAAAATCCTAACACACAAAACAGGGCTTCATTCTCTTTGGCAGAACCACGTTTCCCTGAGAAGTGTCAGATTCCATCTGCTGCAGGAATGCAACAAACAAAAGGCAAATGTGTAATCATGCAGCCAGGAGAAAAAGAGAAGAGAAGGGCAGGAAAAAAAAGCCAAAAAACCCCTCAGAATCCAAAAGGCAGGGACAAGAAGGAAAGAACAAGACAAAACAGAAAGATACGAGCTGTTCCATGCCAACCTTTTTCTTACACCAAAAAAACCCAACATAAAGTAAGTTCTGCCGCACTGCAGCGGGGCACTGCAGCTCACATCTGCCCCAGACACCCAAGGCTGCTGCAGCATCCATCCCTCCCCACCAGAGCCGAGCAGAATTGCTGGGGTGCCCAGCCAGGACCCCCAGAGCAGGCACTGACAATTCCTGACACGTTCTGCACTCTTTGCATGGCCTGACACCTGCCGAAGGTAAAGCCCAGCTCCAGACCAGCGCACGGTGATGCCAACCTGCATCCCTCTGGAGCTGCTCTCTTCCTCCTGCTCTCCTGAACCAAACCACAACAGCTCAGCCAATATTTGGGAGCAAACAGAAGCTGCACAATGACAACTTGGCTGGTGATCCTCTCTTCAAATCGCTCAGACCTCGAGCTTATCGAAATCTGACTTCTCCAGAACAACCTCCAAAACATGACTAATAGGCTGATTCTCCTCCAACAATATCTATCTTGGTTCCTGCTGTAAAATAATCAATTACACTAAATGGAATTATTTATACAGAATACAAAAGCAGTTTGGCTTTGGTGGAAGTAATATGCTTATCAGATGGATTAAGATCTAATAGGCTTTTCTCTCTCAAAGTATAGCTGTTCCTGATAGTCTATCAACCCTCTTATGTAAATGACTTTGCTCTTGACAACATAAATTAGATAAAAGAACTATATTTTGTTTACAGATTTCAAGTAACAGGATTTTAAATGTATTTTAAAACCATGCCAACACAATCAAAAACTGTGTTTATGAACTGAAATTGCCTTAGCTTATTGCAGCTAATGAAACAAAAGTGAACTCTGCACACTTTTCGTTAATATGGTGACTCCATGAAAATCAAATATTTATGTCTTTGGTCTAGACGAATTAATACACAACTTCTCTACCACAGGAAAAAAAAAAAGCCCATGTCTTCCTTAATGGATGTCTTAATGGAGTATCTGATTTCTCCAGGCTCAGCTCAGAAGAGCTGAGGGCTGCACAAGGGTTCAGGGCAATGGCAAAAGGGAGAGGAAAGCAGGAGCTGGTGCCAGGAGCCAGCCTGGGAACACCACGAGCACACGAGGATGCCAAATGTTAGCTCTTCATGGAGGCTGCACAGTTAATTGCTGCTCCAGGAAAACCTGATCAGCAACACATTTAAGGACATTTACTCAGATTTCTAGGGCTGTGCTTTGACTTCCCTCACCTTTTTCTCTCAGGAAGATGGCAGAGGAGCCCTTGTAAAGCTCTGCACTCGAAATAAGAGGAAATGTACCTTTGGAGTTCTAATAGAAGTCCTAAAAGCATTCTTTGTAATACCTTTATTATACACAGCTCTAAAAAAACATTTCTTAAAATGCATGCAATAAGTAGAAGCAATAGCTTACTTAATATATTTAGTATATTTAGCAATATGGAAATTATATCAAACAAGACAAAACTTTGGACTTGGATTGATCTGAAATACAGGAAAAGACAGAGATTTGAGCATTTGTAGATTCATTTTTTAAACCTGGGTAACACAGCACAAAAGCAGTTTGGCTCAATATGCCCATTTCACAGCTCTGGACTCATTAATATCAAGTAAATTACAGTTGGCCCAGAGCTTGGATAAGCAAAACATAACAACACACACTAAAACAAGTCTTAAATAATTTCTCCAAAGCCCAGATGATTTTTGCTATGAGATGCAAATAAGCAGTTTTGCCAAAAGAGAACAAATAATTTATGATGCCATTTAAAAGCTGGTAACTGCTTCTCTTATCTGAAAAAAAAAAATAATAAAAAAGGGGAGAAAATCTGAGTCCCTGGCTTGATTATGATTCACTGTGCGTGTCAGTCCTTGGCATCAAGGGAGTAAGAGCATCCTTTTATCTGTGTTATTCGTCAGGACAGATTGAATAATGACAAGTGGAGTGCCGAGCTGGAGTTTACTCACAGATTGGTTAACATCATTTTGTTCCCAGAACAAGTCTCACCGGCCCTTATCAGGAGTCTCCCAGAATTGTTTGAAAGTTACAGGCAGCTCACCAAGAAAATTAATTTCCCTGTCTCCCTCCCAGTGTTGTCCAAATCCTGTTACCCTTATTCACACGCAGCAATTCAACGATCTGAGCATGCAGGGCTGCTGCATTTCTGCTTAGTCCCACAAAATCCAGTGACATGTAATTTCCAGAGACCCAGGCAGAGTTCCTTTTCCATTAGGCTTGCAGATGAAATTTTCTTTTACACGCACATATTTTATTGCTGTTTGCTCTAAATTCACTGGCAGCAATTACGAGCTTTGCTCACCAACAAACAACAGCATTGGGAGGATTTTAACAGAAATATGGTTCAAGCAGCAGCTGTTTGTTCCCAAGAGTGTGGAGCTCCTCCACTGCTGAAGGAGCCACGCCAGCAGAGAGATGTCACTTCAAATTTACAGCAAGAGACACACCAGGAATGTTTTATGCCTTGGGAAATCCAATGCTCCAATATTCAAAGAATATAGATTTTCTCAGTTTGCCACCAGAATTAGGAAAAATATATGTGATTGTGTTTTGTATTACTCTTTCAAGTCTGCCCAGAGATTTCAGCTTTATGAATGGATCCAAAAAGAAATGAGACAATGGGAAGTTGCTTGTGCAATGCTGACTGGGAAGACGAATTCAGGGAGAAAGTTAACAGATAAAAAAAGCTCCACCAAGATGTTCCAAATCAAATAAGGATGAGTGCAACTTTTAGTGTTGGTTTCCTACAAGAAACATAGGCTGTCTGATGGCACCCTGCATGTCTGCATGAGCAACTGCAGGTCTGTGCCATGAATTTTTAAACACAAATTACCTTTTTAAATCAAATTCAGCAAAGATGATGCTGATGATTTCATTTACCTTCTGTTTTAGTGGAGACCTCAGCATGCAGTAACGTACTGAAGAAAACAAATCTATGGCTTGAGCTTTATGCTTGTTTTCAAACAAATTTCTTGTGTTTCACCTCGCATCAACATCTGTGAAAGCTGCCCAAAACTGCTCACAGCAGCATGGGCACAAATGAGAGGTTTTTCCACCCTTCTGAGCAGTCTCAGTCCTGGGACTTGTTTAGGGATCGTGCCTGTGGCTGTTTGCAGCTGTTCCAATCCTCAGGGAAGCTCTGCACTGAAGCCTCGTATTCCCTGCTGTGACTTTGCTGTGACTCAGCCACACAGGTCCCATTCCACAGGGACTCACAGGACAATCAGTGCATCAGCTTTCACACCCAGCAAAGCCAATTCCCTTCCTGCAGCAGAGCTCGTGGTCAGAGGTGCTGCTGAGCTGTTACCTCCTGGCCCCAGTTCTGCCAAACCAGTCAGGATTTCTAAAGGCTGCTCCTCAAAGTGCTCAAGCCAGCTTGGGTCCCTGTGCAGAACCAAGAGAAGGAACCATGGTTTGGACATTTCTATCAGGAGATGCAAGAAATCTTCAAATCTTCTCCCAGATCTCCCAGCTCGTCACTTCTGGCCACTGTGTCCCCTTCCCTGGGAGCTGTCATCTTGTTGATCCATGCTCCAAATCAGTCATGAACTAATTCAACTCTATCAAGTTTTAATTCCATAATATCTGAAAACTTGTCTTTTTTGTTTTGTTGGTTTTTTTAAATTTATAGGCTAAAGGGAGTCATATTAAATAAACTTTATAGTACTTTCCTGAGGACAAGCAAAAAACACTGAGGTTACAGACCTCTCCAGGACAGATGCTGAACAGATGTTTTCAATGTCTGTCTGCATTCTGAACAGAAATGAAAGAGCACAAATCTATGGCTTTAGGATCCCTGCCAAGAGCTAGTGAATACCAACAAATGGCATCTAATGATGCCTCAAAATGGGTGATTTTTCTAATTCTCCTTTTTGGGAAATAAGATTTAACCAACTAAACAAAATAAAAGTGAGAGAAGTGAAAAAAATATCAAATTATAAACCAAGAACTTAAAACAGGATCTTAAAGACCCAGCTACAAAGTCTGACAGCCACACAGAAGTCTGACAGCAGAGATAGGTTTTAATATTCTCTTATGTGAGAGAGCTTTGAATCTCATTTAATTTTATCAGATTTAGAATCACTTGCTAGGGGCCAGACAGCCAACTAGTGTAAATCAGTTGAGCTCCATTAACTTCTACGGAATTACAGTTTCCAATTTACATCAGCTGAGAACCTTGCTGTTATGCTACTATTATTAGCTGCTATTTATAATGCAATAATACCTAAAGCAATCATCTTAAACATGTGGCTCAACAGGCTCTCTGGTGTTGTCCTGCAGGCTCTGGAAGACTCTGCTCCTCCGGGCCATGTTTCCCAGAAGTGTTGAACTACTTGCTCCACAGTAAAACAGACTGCTGGAGCAGACCTAATAGTAACAATAATGTATTTTATTTTGTAAGAGCTGTCCCTTCCAAAAAAAAAAAAAATCTCATAGCAGTGATATGCAAGGGATTGGGAAGGAGAAAACAGGGCCAGAGAATGAAATGAGGGTACACAAAGGACACACACAAAAGGACAGGTCTGGAGCTGCAAGGAGAAGGGGACACCCTGCACTATCCAGTGCCACTTGCTTCTCAAGCAGTCAAAAACCATCCACACTCAAAGCTGTACAGTATGAAGACTACAGAGATCCAAATCCCTCATTTCCTAGTTTTAAACAGAAGTTATGCATTACTCTTCTGCAACACAGAGTGAAGACAGTCCCCAATCCCAAAGCTGAACCCCCACTTCAGAGACAAATCAGATTTTTCTGACGTTTGTCACTGTCCTGTACCCACATCAAGGCAGTGTGGGAGGATGGACACTGAGATGCTCAGACCTGCTGTGACCAGGAGGAGGCAGGCAGAGAAGAGACACCAAATTAGGGGTAATTCCCATTAACAAATGCAGCATGAGGACCACATCTCATGGGACGATCAGCACTTTGTAGCTTTTTCCTAATCAAAGCAGCTTCTGTTCACTCCCTGGCTGCCTCCCTTTTTTGAAGCTGAACTTCCTTAAGTTGAAGGGCTCCAAAAGAGATATCCTGTGCAGATCTTTCTCTTTTTACTTATGAACTCCTACTCAGTAGACTTCAGTCTCACAAAGTGCTTCAGCTTATGCAAAGTCTCTCTGAAGCAAATGGGAGAGTTCACACACCTGAAGTGCAGAGCTTGGCAGGATCAGGGTGGCAGCTTCCTTCTCACCAGGCTCGGAGGCACACAGGTTACTGTTAAATACAGCAAGCCCTCTGTTTCATGAATTTGTTTTCCTCCTAGACTATCACTGGATGCCAGGTTTCACAGCAGTGCTGTCCACAAGCTGCCACTGCTTGTCCCCAGCGAGAGACACAGTGGGTGAGGAGTAAGACAGATCATCTCTGAACACATAAACATTATGAAAAATTTTTCCATTAACACCCAATAACTGTTACTCGCTTCCAGCAAATACCACATTAGAACATCTTATTCTGCCCCTGTCAATAATCTGGCTGAGTACAAATCCTGAGCTGTTTGCTGGGTTT
Organism: Anthoscopus minutus; assembly: GCA_013399455.1. NCBI lineage: Eukaryota > Metazoa > Chordata > Aves > Passeriformes > Paridae > Anthoscopus > Anthoscopus minutus. Next base: position 1,005,325 of record VWYI01029353.1, read on the forward strand.
GTGCTGCTCTCTAAGAGGATGATTGAGAGCTCTGTATAGACTGATCAAGCAACCCATTAATATTTCACAGCTGGGCTCGGGCTGACTGGCAGCAATTATTCCACAGATTACTTTTTCATTTGAAGTGCAGCTGGTCATCCATTACTTTTTCCATGGCTTTGAAGCTCCAATAATTCCAATTATTTTTATCAACAGGAGACAGGTAAACTGGCTCTATGGAAATCTTCCCTGACATGAGCAGTGAGTTGGTGACTCAGCCCACCTCCATTACAAATCCACTCATGAGAGATGAGATGTTTGTGTACAGTGGCAAAGTCACTGGTTTTCCAATCTAGAACACAGTATGCATTACTGCTGTAAAAGCCTTTAGCTTTGGCTTAAGCTGAAAGTTGGCAGGCACCAAGCTTTCCTTGTGTACTCCATTAACTTGGATAGGGCTGGACCATCAGCTGGTTTCCTTTAATAAAGATAATGGTCAAATCTCTTAAGTGACATTCTTGAAAAAGAAAGCCTTGCAGTGCCACAGAGCCACAATGGCCAATCTCATCCCTGAAGGTTGTTCAGACACATTCCCCAGCCCTGGCAGAACCACTGGGATTGAATCCCTGAAGAGCTGGATGTGGCTGAAGGAGCACAAGGGCAACTGTCTCACCTGGAGGGCACCCGGGGAATCCAGATACTGAGGTGCAGGATGGTTCTCACCAAGCATGACAGTGGGAATTTTCTGCATTGTTCAGAGCAAAGGAAGCCTCTCAAGCTCTCTCACATTTCTTGCCAGCACCCTCCTTGAATACAGCACCACAGCTTATGTGGGGAGCTCAAAACCTGCAGCAGCCTGAATACTGAAAATTGTGAGGAAAGGAAGGGTTCACCGTAAAACTGGCAATTGGATCCAGTCTGCAAGTGAGCATTTCATCTTGGAAACATTATCTGGATTGAACCTGACTCCTGATGAGTTATTCTCCCCTGCTTGACTGGAAGGTCACAGACATCCCTGATATTAACAGCCTGGCAGAAGTCAAGGCTCTGTGTGGATGGACTGTTCTCTCCCCATTCCTCATCAGCCCAGAACTTTCTGCTCCACTTGCTCAGCAAGTGGGCACTTTGAATAATGTGGGAAAACACCACTTATGTATTCATAGGGTTCCTCTGTCTCACTGCTGCAGTACTGCTAACTTTGCTTCAGGACAGAATTTTATTCTGTGCCTATTTTTCTTAATCTGAAGATCTGTTTAAAAGATCTGCTCTACAAAATGATAGCTCTGGTGCTCACTGCTCCGCTCTAATAGCAGCTACATTTATTTCATTTCAGTGGGAGTGAGATTGCTTCTCTTTGACTCAGTGGGAGGGAAACTTGTGTGATTTTTTTCAAGCCATTGCTTGAGCATGTGCACTGAAGCAGCTTCTCTTACATTAGGGCCAGGCTAATAGGATTAACAGTGAGGCTGCAGGGCTCTTCCTTCCCCCATTATCCCCACCAAGGTCTTTCTTCTCTCCAGTGCCACCCACCAGGGACAAAGTGATGGAATGTGTGTGTGAAGTGCACACTGCTGTCTGCATTTCTCAGAGCTCCTTTATGTTCTACTCCCAACACAACTCCACTCTGCACTAGAAACACGGAGGCACTGAGACTTCAGAGCAACAGGAAACCCAAAGGCAGATGCAGAGAGGTACACCTGGGATATTCTCCTGCACAGGCTGGAGGCAGCTCCTGCCTCAAACCTACACTGCTGCCAGTGCTCAGACTGCTGCTGCACACTCCCACACAGCACCGTGTGCTGCCATTGCTCCCCAGAGCGGGGAGGCAGCAGCCGTCAGCAAATCCCACATTTCTGAGCATGTACTGTATGCCTGTGAATGCTGGACTGGATTTCCCCTCTCAAGGAGCCACCTGCAAGGCTGAAGACCCAGCTCTGCCCAGGGAACATCCCCACCTGGAAGGCAGGCTTCCTTCTGCAAGGTACAGAGATTGTCCCTACACGGTGCATTCATCTAAAACACTTGGAAAACACGATTAAAAGTGTCCTTATTTCAGCTCACTGAGTATGAAATACAGCTAATATCCAAGAATCTTACCAGAAGATAATTTTACTGCTATAACAGCCCATCTTACCAAGTCCCTGAAGGCACACTCCACAATCCACCAAGCACAGGAGTATCCCAGTGGGTACCACTGCATTTCTTCTTTAAAAAAAAATAGAGCAATAAAGGAGTTCTGGGAGCTGCAGGACACATGACCACACTCTTCTCCTGGCCATTCAGGGGCCTCCCTGGTGAAGTGCAGACTCCCATGCAGCAAGTCTTACTGAGCAGAGCTGCTGCCATCCCCAAATGCCTCCAGCATCCCAAACCTGGCCTGCTCAGATCCCCATGGTCCCCCCCAGGCTCCAGGTGAGGCTTCCTAGGCACAGCCTCGGGCTGAGCTGCCAGACTCACTGTCTGCAAGGGCAAAAGCCTGGCTTTGGGAGCTGTAAATCCCCCTGTTGTGCCCTGCTCTGTCTGGAGACCTGGGGCAATCAAATATTTAATGTATTGAGCAGGAGAACTCCCTGCCAAGAGGAACAGCAATTAAAAACCTGCTGACTCATCAGATATCAAAGGGGAAGGGACACAGCAGGGAATAGAAACATTCTGGAGGAGCCAGACATCTGCAGTGCACTGGGCCAGGAATTCCCATTAACAGCATCCCAAACAAGCTGGGAACAATGTTTGCTTAAAATCCCCAGTGGGGAGCTACATCACCAAGAGGGGAAAAACCAAAGGAAAATGGGTATTTTGAAATAGATAAAGAATTCATCCTTTATTCTGCAATAAAAATGTCAGAAGATGGCAGTGTTATGGTGCTGGATGCCTGCAAGCTGACTGTGCAGCCTGAGGAGCAATGTGGATATTTTGGAAAACATGCTTTCAGCTTTTTCTGCAAGCCAACTGTGCATGGGCATATGTTTTGTTAGGGGGCCAGTCCTGATATTTCTGTTTGGCATTTTTTCCTGGATGTGTTGCCTGCTGGCTCTGGACCAAAGCCCTGGATAAAGGAAGGTGAGTGTGAGTCTGATCCAGGAACTGGATCTTCAGGTCACCTCTGATCTTGCCTGAGCAGAAGGCAGTGTGTGCAACTGCTGAATCTGTGTGCTGCTAAAACTCAAGGAAAAGGATTAGAAGGCAAAGCTCAATTCCAATAAACTCATCCATGAATTAAAAAAAGCCAAATGGAACTTTGATATCCATGGGAGCAAGGCTGCTGTGAGTACCCAGGTCTCGTAAGTGCCCGTGTGAAGTGACTTGGAATTTTCTCTGATTCACTGTCAGGAGACATTAAAAATCTATGAAATTGGTGAATTCCTAAAGCTGACAATGCTGAAGGGATTTCTACAACACAGCTGCACATCCTTTCAGATAAACACATGGTATAGCTCACTGGCCAGCAGCACAGGACTGAACAGAGTCCAAACCTCTGTGATCACCAGACAGGTTTGGCACCTTCATTGATGCAAAAGCACCCTTGATCCCAAGGGACTGCACAAGTCAGCCCAGGACTGGTGCCTTACACCTGACCAGCTGCTCCTTTGGGAAAACACCTTCCACACCACCAAAAGTTCACTTCTCCAAATGCCATAACCAAAGACATCTCTCCATGATGTTAAAAGTGCAATTTTAAAACCACAGGGGCTGGCCAAAGCTGATGTTCCTCTCTGCTCCAGAATGTTCCTCTGCTTCATTTTCCACAAAATTGCCTGGTGTCCTGCAAATATTCCCACAAAATTACCCACCTGTAGAGACAACATCCTGATTTCTCTGCCTGAAGGTCACTCAAGTGAATCTGTGTCCCTCACTTGAGGTGCTCAGTTTGGCTAATTTTAAAGCAAAGAGCCCTTTAAGTGTGTATCACTTTAGCCCTAAAACACTTCATCATTAACAATTTAAAGCCAAAAGGAATTTAAGTGAGTTAGACATCCTGTAATAGGCCTTTTGACTAGGGCCATTAGGAACATTTTGGTTCAGTTCAGCCATAATTTATCATCCTGAATGGAATTTACCTGAAAGGCAAGCAGTGCCTTCAGCTCTTGGAGCTATTCTCCTAAAAAAAAAAATAAATAAAAAAAACGAAATATAAAAAAAAAAGAAAAAATCCATTCAGCTTTTTATGATTTTCTAAATACCTTAAGGTTATGAATACCAGACAGCTTCTAGCTAGGTATTTACTGTGTCTGTAATAGCCAAAACCTATCCAAAAATCTCCTGAGGCTAAATACTGAGGAGAGTGAGAAAATAATGTAATCATTTTACATTCCAATGCCTGGTAGGAGAAACCTGCTGAAAGAAGGTTAAAGCAGTGTGGAGTGGTTTACCTTACCAGTTAATTATCACAGCTTGGGCAGTTCCTCACCCAACAGGCAGCTCTGCTGGTCAGGACACCCACAAAAGCAGCAGAGCTACCCTGGAACCTCTGCAGAGCATCCCCCGACACCAAGGCACTCCTGGACAGCAACAGTAAATTAAGGAAAGGGCACAGCTTAGCTGTTAAATAGCAACAGGGCCATAAAACCAGACATTTCAGCAACTATATGTGATTTTTAGGCTGGTGTCAACTTACTGTGATGCTCCAGTTATTCTGTGGAATAGAAAGTCTGACAGCTTCTATAAACATGGCTCATTTTTATATGGGAAACGTATAAAAATGCTGATGCATTATACTGTTGTATATAAACATGAAAAATAGCAAAGGTAAGCCAGAAAAGGTTTAAGTCCTTCAGAATTTAACAGAAAACATATCCAACCATCTTTCTGAGTGATTAAAGAAAATTATATCCCTATCAAAGAACTGTGAAAGATAACAGAAAGCTGCTGGGATGGACATGTTCTCTGCTTAATTTAATAGATTTTGAATGTCATTTTTACCAAACTGTAACCACTCCATTATTCTTAAGTTTTAAATATTATTTTCCTATACAGACAAGTATGGGAAACATATGAAACACCTGAAATATTTTTCCAAATACCAGAATATAAAAATACCATATTCTCACCTTACACTGCTAATACTGTCATGTATTGCTTCTTCCTCTTACCCACAATTTAAAAAAAAATATGCATGGCACCAGATTTCTTTAACACAAGGCATGGACCACCCTCTCACCTCAACTGCAGAAATCAGAGACAGCTGAGCTGGAAGGCCTCAGCACAGGAAAAAGATTGTATTGAACAGAAAGGTCCATTCCTTTGATTATAACAAGATGATGTTGAATGCCTGACTTGGCATGGCTGTGAATGACTTTTAGTGGAACTAAGGTCAAGAAAGAAAGGAACTTATTAAAAATAAATACATCAGAGGAAGGGAATATGCACACTCTGAGACTGCTAATGACTGCAGGTTTAAAAAATATCTAATTCACTCATTAAAACTCAATGGAGACACCTCTGATTGGACTCCTCATCCATACAACAAAAATGGAGGGGCAGAGAAACAGTGATTGAGTGTGAGTCCTCAGTAATGAAGACATCACATCCATCAAGGTCATCTGTCCCTCACCCCCATGGCACAGACACGACAACTGGTGACTGCCACGTGCCTGCAGAAAGTGCAGGCAACTGCTCTGCTTCCACGTCCCATCCTTTGAAAGGATTTACACAGGGAGCTGGCAGCTTGCAAAAGCAATTAGTGTATATTACTGAGACACTTTGCAGGGTTTCTAGAAGCCAGAAGGAGCCACGCTGGGAGATCTGCTTTCTGCCCTAAATATAGCAGCGTAAGAAATGAAACACGAGTGCCAGATTTCAGTGGGATTTCCCAGGGTGAAATGCAGTGCACACATGGCTCATTAGAGACCTTTAAAACAGAAACAAGAGCTACAGATTGCACCAGTGTATTCCCTTCCCAGTGCTGCTGCTGAAAACATTTTGGATGGATGGTGGTCATTTCCCCACCATGGATCTCATCATCTCTCCACGCTGGCTCTCAGTGAGCATTTCAGCCAGCGCCTCCAACATGAGCATCAGGGAGAATTGTGACTGAGCAGAGAGTTCAGCCATTTAACTTCACATTTCTTACTGGATGGATTCATTTCAAGAACAGAAAAACATGCAGTGAGGAAAAGGAAAGAGAAATGAGCACAACTGAGTGGTTTACTCTCATTTACAGGGGTGTAATTGTCCACCATTTCCAGGTTCCTACACCGTGTTTCAAAAACTGGAAGCCTGTTTCTGCAAGACTTCAGAGCATGCATTTGTACTTTTTTCCTTGCTATTTCAGTCTGCAGAGCTCTCTTGGGTCTTTGCATGTGTTCTGTACTGCATAAATCCTCACAGTATCTATGTATTTGTTTTAAAATGACAAACTTTGCAGGTGAGTGAAACCCATTTAACCTGTCACCCTGCAGATTATTACCAACCCAAAGCAATAGTTTCCTGCTGCCTACAAGAGGGGAAAAATAATTCCAAAAACCCTCCAAACCAGGACAGACTCTTCTTTGCAATTGCCCAGATACTGTCCATATTTCAAAGTTTAAATCCCAGTCCTTTGCAGGTGCCTTCTGGAGCTCTATGCTGTCAGGCAGTTCCTCCCTCACTTGTAACTGTGCAACCCCAACTTGATGCCACCCATTTACATCCCTGTAAGAGGAGAACCAAGTCCTGCAACAACTGACTGGCCACTCCATGTCTGTTGAGCATAATTTGCAAGCAAAACTGGAATGAACTCCCTTCCCACCCTGGGTCCTGACCCCACCCACAGAGAGCTCAAGGAACCTCAGGTTGGTAGCTGTTCCTTTGTGCAGATTGCTCCTGTAGGGAAATCTCTCAATGCTGTTTTGGTGAGTGCAAATTTGTTATGAGCTGCCCTGGCTGGCAGCTGGGAGGATGGAAAGTGGGAAGAGGGCTGAGGATGCCCCAGCTCCTGACACGGCCCTAAACAAAAGGAGTCTTTAGTGACTTCAGCCTTCCTGTGCAGAGAATTGTTATTTTAGCCCTGAATATGTAAAAGCTCCTCGTTCTCAGCACAATATAGAAAAGACTGACAAGGCAAACTGTTCTGCACAAAAGCTTCCTAATAGAAGGAAGGTGTAATGGCAGTAAATGTAGCTCCACTGGGAAGAAAAAAGGAATTACACACATCAGCTTTCTAACACCCAGCCTGCTTCTTGGGCAACACACAAGGCTGAACCCTTTATCATACTAACAAAGAAAAATATCTTTGGTCAATAGGAAACTTCAAATAAAGATGAAATTTGCCTTTCAATCTATACCTGCTGGTGAACTGAATTGTTCTCCCTTTTAGACAAAGCAGTTTTCTGTAAATCCACTCGGTATTTCCACAACTCAGCCATCACCTGCTCAGGCTGAATTTCCTTCACAAGGCTCTGGGCTTTGCTGCCAGCTTTCCATCAGCCTCTGTTGATGACATCTCCCTGTAAATCAGTGTTTGTTTCAGAAGTGGTTTGTGTGCACAAATACGTAACTAGCAGGAATTCCCTTTCTACTATACAGAGAAAATAAAGACTATAAAAGGCATTTGATTTCCTAACAAAATTCTCTAATGTCTTGTTTTGAAAGATTAATATTTGTTGTCAGAAACAATACCACCCTATTAAATAATCTGAATCAAAATCAGCACCTACACACGTCTATATGACTTGCACCTACACAAAATACAAGTGCTTCAGGACTCTGCAGAAAGAATTAAACCATTTTTTTCTTATTCTTAAAATGAAGAGGTGCACTTTTCCAAGGATGTTTGCTTGCTAAGAAGTTAACAGAGGCAGGTCACAAATGTTTTCATGTATTTAGCTGTAGCTGCAACTTCAAAAAAAAAGACAACGATTTCTGACATTTCTGACAATTCACCCATAGCCATCTTAGAGGTCACTCTGTAAGATTTCAGTCCATCTAGAGATTTTATGTGTTTCAGTGTAAATTAAAGCGAACCTTAGGGATAATAAAGAGCAGAAATCCGATGCATATTCCTGCTGACTTGTGTGTGACACCAGGTGTTAATGAGCAATGTAAGAACACAGGAAAGCAGAACATTCTCATGTTTCTCAACTTTGGGATCTTCAGTGGAAAGAATAAACAGCAGAAAATGGCCACGTCTGCTGCTACACCACACAAACTTTTATTTATGTCAGCTTGTTTTCAGACCCACAACACAAGGAGGGATTTAACAGCGCCAAAGGGTGCAAGCAGAGACCCCACTGCCAGAAGCTGCACAGAAATGCTGATAGCTGTAATCAGGCAGAACCTGTGTAATGGAAGTGCTGCTTGAGTGGAGGTGCTGGCTTTATCAGGAGGTGACATTCTCCTCTCCCCAGACATGGGACCCTTGGGCACCCCACAGCCCCCAGTCCCACTGACCTGGGCACCGCAGCCCCTGGGCAGAGCAGGGCTGGTTCCAAACGCCTGTACCAGGGATGGGTGTAAAATGTAAATTGTAAAATGCCACCCCTGCTCTAGAGACACTCTCCATATGCCAGGATGACCAGGGAATGGAGCTGGCATGAGAAGGATACACTTTTTGCAGCATCAAAAACTAAGGCACACGCAGGTGGAGATGCAAGGAAATGTCCAAGCTGTTCCCAGCCCCAAAAGCTCTCCTGCTGATTAGCTCTACACACCTCCAGCTGAGAAAACTCCTCCTGTGTTTCACAGGACACACTGAGCCAAAAAGATTTAGCTAATAGTAAGCAAAATACCATTGGAAGTCAAAAAACCTGTACAAAAGCAGAAACCACCAGGAGCACTTAGGCAAAAGATGTGCACCTGCGCTCCTGCATCTGTGTTTGTCAGCACAGCAGCTCAGGAATATGGGCTGTGCCTTGGATTTCTCATAAGCACACATAAAGTAATGAAACTTTAATTTTAGCTGGTTTACCCACTCTGAAGAATCATTTGTGAGGACCCTCAGTCACCTTAATTGCACAAGGATAAAATAATTTTCAGGGACTCTATGTGTGGGAGTGAACTTTTCAGGTTTGAGGTGTTTTTTTTCTTCTTTTTCTTTTGGTGGGATGAAAACTCAAAGCACTTCAATTAGAAGCAATTACTGGAGATGTAGAGGCTTCTCTGAGGTTAAGCTGCCCTTCATTTTTCCAAGAGAAGCCTTTAATTAAATGCAAATAATCACAAATTTCATATAGAAAATTGCCATAATTTCCCTGTTAGTTACCGGATCTCATTCGAAACGGAAGGACGTGGGCAGTAGCACAGGGTGGACAAAGTAATGAGAACTCAAGAGGTGAAGGCTGAATTACCTGTGTGAATCTATTCCTCTCTATTCCTCTCTCTAAGTCTGGCTGCAGCCACATCATTTCAGTGCTAACAGGCTGTCCTTCATGCAAGTGCACTGGAGTGTAGTCCCTCAGAAACAGGCCTAAATACAAATAATTACCTCAGTCCATCTTGCTGCTGGCCATGGCAGCGGAGGCAGGACGGGTAAAGGGGAAGATGCGACTGAAATGGAAATGGCCAGAACTAAAACTCGAGCTGTGAAGAATTTGAGTGATCTATTCAAGCTCATCTCCACTGCAGAGCTCTGGAAGAACAAGCACGGGAAATGGCAGCATGTATTTTAAATGTGTGTATTTTATTTTTAATCAAATAAAGCAAGGGAGTGGAGAAGAGCTAATACAGGGGCAGTATTTCCCTCCCTGCAGGAGGGGAGAGATGCACTTGGCAGGGCACAGGGCTGTAGCTCTGGCCTCAAACCCCTCAGGCAACACAGCAGACACTTGCAGAAGGTAAATAAAGTAAATGCACAACTGTGGGAAGTGTAGGGGCTTCTCTTTTACTTTTTGTTTAGCCAAACACGAGCCCATCCCACTGAACAGGCAGGACCCAGCTTCACCCAGAGCTCAGGAAGATTTCTGCTCCTCAGTATTTCACACTTTCCTCAACCATTTACAGTTCTAAGAAAAACCCACCTCCCTTCCCTTTCCATGGATTATGCTCCAATAGTAGGGGCTCAGAATGCCAAGAACCATTTTCTGAAAAGCTGATGGCTTTGCAGTTCCAGGATAAGAGGAAGGAGGCATGGAGGCTGCTCCAAGCAGCACCTCAGCCTGAAGGCAACCATGCAGAACAGGTGCTTCAGAGGAATTGTATTTTTGTTCCAGCAGTAGCTGCTAGGTTTTTAAAGTCTGGAAGGCCATTGCTCTCTGCTGTGCAGAGAGTTCAGGAAGGATGTTGGGAAGCTTAGAAAGAAAAAAAAAAAGAGCTCAAGGAACAAGAGAAGCAGCAGCAGAAAACTGACTCTATGGCTCAGCATGGTACAACATTTCTTTGTGGATTCCCAAATTAAATCATTTCTCCTCCTGCACTGTGAGAATATGGGGAAGGATCAGGTTGTAAGCTATGCAAAGGACTAACTGATTATCGACATTTTAGCAGCGAGCTTGTTTTTGTTCTTTTGCACATTTATAATAATACCTTTTACATGTTCTCTAAGAGACAAATCTCTCTCTGCTTCAGAACTGCTAGTCTGAAGATCTTTTGTTGGCACTGAGATGAATGCTAATATGAAATATCTTATTTCTTCAGATGAAAGAGGAGCTGAGAACAATCTCCTCTGGAGGGAGGTGACAGGAGGGAGGAGCTGGGATCAAGATTTTATGACTCACCCCCTGCACAGCCCACCCATGCCCTCCTCGCTGTTCCATCTCACACTGAGCAGCTGCTCCTGGACTGTTAACCCTTCCCATTGTGCTCCCCCATCACAGCAGGGACCTGGGGCACCAGCAGACAGGGCCCTCTCTGCTGACAGGCAGAAATGCCTGGAAATGAAGGGTTATTCCAGAAACCAAATAATCAACCTCCCACTGCAAACCACCCAAATCCCTGCCACTCCCCTCCCTTCCCCATCTATTTGTATCCCTCTGTTCTTGGCGACATCAAACAAAGCCATAATGTATTTTTAATGCAATCAGGTATTTTCCTGCTGTGGATATACACATATTGAGTCTCAGCATGGCCCACACAGCAAGTCTGGCAGATGATGGTTTGCCTGCACACGTGCACTGAACTGCAGGTGTGAGGAGATGGCTACTGCTGAGTTTCCTCCAAATCAAAAGCACTAATTACCAAGGGATGTGTCCAAGGGGAGTATCTGGATGTCAGGGCTAACTTCTCTGGTGTCCAGCAGGAAAACAGCACCAATAAAATGTTTCTCTGCTGTGGGGACATTTACAACATCTTTCACTCCTGGAGAGTAGTAAGTACAGAATTTATGCAGCAGCTTCTTTCACAGTAGAGATAGCAATAAATAAGATTTCTTTGTTCTGCCTCTGAAAAATGCAGTAACTAAATATGTTTGAAATATTTGTTTCCCCTAGATGCATAGTTCTCTTCAGATAACTTGAGTATGAACAGTGGCACAGAAACATCTGAGAACTGAGAGCTGGAATCCTGTCCATCAAGATGGAGGCACAGTCACATAATCCTCAGTTCCTTGTGAAACCCAACAAAAAATATTTGAGGGTAAAGGGCCATCTGCCATCCTAATACTCTGTATACCATAGATTGCCTTGAGCAATTGTCAAAGAAAAAACTCAGAGAGTTACCTAAGTGATTGCAGTGCAGCACATGCAGCTTGGGTTAGTGGCATGAGTGGATGACTTACTATTTCACTATTCCTTCTGCTCCCACAGCGTAATCTGTCAGCACATCCAGTGCCCTGGCAGACCTCTAAAAACTCAGTGGCTCAGCAGAGAGTAGAGACAGAGAGGTAAAAATACGGGAACCTTTCATCACTTCTGTAACAAGGATGAAGAAAGACTTATGTGCTTATACTGGCTGAGAAAATGTGGTTATTAGGATAGTAAAAATGAAATATTCTGAGAGACTGATGTTTCAAAGGTATAACACTAGAAGAAACTGATGCACTTTATGTCAACAAGTCACCACTACCAAATCCTTGATGCCCTGGAGGATGCAGCAATGAAGGGGTCAAACTTTCAACAGCTTCACACAATATCCTATTTAAACTGACTATATTATTCTAAACTCCAAATGAGTGAAGGCAAAAAGTACTATATGTATCTTTAAAAAAGATAAGTAATCCCAGTTGCTTTTCATGCAGAAACAAAAACCCTACAGGAATGAAATTCGGATCTCTAAAAAAAGAGTAAAAAGCATAGCACATTTTATCCTCAACACAGAGGAAAGAAATGAGAAGTTATTGTAAAGAAAACTGCAAATAAAAAGCATTATGGTGAAGAGCTTGATCCACTGATGTCAGTGCCAAGATTCCTGCTAAATTCCAGCCAGGAAGGATTTCACCCACAGGAACTTCTTCACTTAATACTACAATCACTCACAGCACTGCTGGTGTTGTCAGGCCACTGCAAGATTAACATCTTTATATCAGAAGATGCAGTCCATGTGAATGAGGAAAGGAGGGAAATACACAAAGCTCTTGGGTCGTGCGGGCAGTCTCAGAACAATTACTTGTTCCACGGAAAGAGCAACATGCATTAGGATGGGAAAGTGCACAATTTTGTAATGTGTGTGTGTGTAAGGGGGAGAGGAAGAGAAAAACAACTTCACTCTTTCCTTAATAAGGATATAGTAATATGAATTCTAACTCCAACCAATTTTAGCTGACTGATTACAACTGCACCACAAAGCAGAAGGTGAAAAGCTGATCAGAGTTCCTTCCCATGTTGGACTTAGCATTGTACCTAAAAGAGACCCCAGAGAAATCCTGAAAAGGGAACATAAACAGCACAGTCATTTTCTTTGAGCCAATCTCTGATTTAAAAAAAAAAGATATATAGAACAAAGTCTATTCCTTTAAATCATTAATAAAAGAATCCTGCCAGCTAGGGCAATGAGCTTTCCTAACTCTAATCCATCTTTACTGCTGTGTTATTACCCTACTGTTTTCCTGTAATTGAAATGTGGCAGGTAGTTTACACACAAGAGGGAGTAATTGTATTGGAAATAACTGTTCATAACCAAATTTTAAAAGCTCATTTTTCCTAGCAACTTTTCATAAAAAAAGCAAGATAATCATGATATTTAGCATTTGTGCCATCCACAGCAGCATTTTGTCTCTCTAATTTGCCAACATTTCCTTCAACGTCGTTGAACCAGACCCCTTCAGCTATGAATGCAACCTGAGGCAAAAAAAAGGGGAAAAAAATGAACAATTGAAGTAATTTGTTCCTGTTCAATAAAATATGAAATATTTTTAATAATATGGCTGAACTTCATGCTAAAGGATGCAAACCTCATGTGGTTATGGAAGGAGAACCCAGAGGTGGCACATGCTGTGGTCAGGGAGCCCCAGGCTGAACCTGACTGGGCCAGGAGGGGAAGATCCCCCTCTCTGTACCCATGGAAGGTGGAAGGAGGGGGTCACTGCCTGCCCATTCCCACACTGCATCCCCTTGGAGGTGCACACACAGATGGCACAAGCAGCCTGCACAGGCATGGAAGCAGCACATGGAATCACAGAATTATTTAGGTCAGAAAAGACATCTAAGATCATTGAGTCCAGCCACTAACCCGGCGTTGCCAAAGTGCACCCCACCGACCACAGCTGCACATCTGTCCAGGGATGGTGCTCTCCCAGTCTGGAGGAACATGTTAAGTTTGGCTCATGGAGGTACTCCTGAATAACAACTTGCAGAATATTTTATTTACAAAAAGAATCTGAAGCCTTTACTTTGGATGATTCTTAGAAGACAGCTCTCCAAGAATGCCAAGCCTTGCAGACTGATTGGGGGAAAATATTATTATTTTCTCTTTATTACAGTTTAAAGTCTAATAGAACTTGCCAGTGTATAACATTAAATATGCAAACAGCTCCTGTCCCAAGAAAATACAATCCATAACAAGCAAACAGGAGCTGTGGATAGAAACACTGGGGAAGTGCAAAGGAAAAGCAGAAGGTCCTGTATGGTTTGATGGGCAGACAAGTAGGTGGGTGTTTGACATTTAAATGCAGCCACAACAGGGCATAGTCCTCAGCTCTCCTGTTTAAAGCTCTGCCTGCTGCCTAACAGACTCTAAAAGGGTACTAATGGATAGTGCTTCAGACTCCTAACACCATTTAAAATACCAGGCATTGTGTGCTACCCTTGTGGAAAGAGGTCAAGGCACTGTCATTGCCCATTATCAGAACTTTCTAGCTTTGGACTGCTTAAAATAAGGATATTGGTTTGCTGTGTTTATGTAAGCACATCTTTTCCTGTAATACTCAGAAACGAATACAACAGGAAGCTTTTTAAAAAATGCTTTAAGCTCACTAGTAAGAGGTGAAATAGAGATCCCCAGCACATCATTGGTGTGCAGCATAAAATATTCATGTGCTAATATGCACAGTCACGGGCAATGCTGCTGCTGAAGAGCTGCATCACTGGCTGCTAATGCAGAGAGAAGAAGGTTGTTAAGAGCTCTCATCCTCTCATTCCAGCTTTATAATTAAGTTGGGACCTAGGAGCCCATGCAGGGGCTATGCCTGCCTCAGCCAGGCTCTGTGCAGCTGGAGGGTGAGCCTGCCACAGCTGGGTATTATGACCACCACAGCTGGAGGTTAAGTCTGCCACAGCTGGAGGCTGAGCCTGCCACAGCTGGAGGGTTAGACTGCCACAGGTGGGTATTATGACCACCACAGCTGGAGGCTGAGCCCACCACAGCTGCAGCTTTCCACAGCTGGAGGCTGAGCCCTCAGCCACATTGATGTGGCTGCAGCATGCAGCTGTGGCCTGCGTGGGACCTGCAGACTGCGTGGTTCAGTCACACACAGAACCCACAGGCATTAACATCACTTCCCCAAGCTCAGTAAGTGCAGACCACAGACTTAGTACCAGGCTTGTCCAAGATCTGAATGAAGCAGGGCACTCTGTGTCTGTACATCACCAGAAAGCTGAGCATTGGATGGTGGTTTCTGCCTCAGTTAGGTTAGGCAACCTTCAGGGTACATCTGGGTTTCAACCAAATTGGTGGCTCTGGTCCAGATTAATTCCATGGTTTGGCTTAAAACTCCAAGCAAGGTTTAGAGGCAGCAGTCTGCCCAGAGGTTCCTGCAGCCCCAGAGCAGCTCAGCCCTGATGTAAAAGAACACAGCAAATGGACCTGGCTATGGGAACCAGCTGTGGGACGGGCAGATGACATTTGAGGTCCCCTCTAGGCCTGTTTTTCATACACTCTGTACTGGATAAATGCATTTAAAACAAACTGAGGATCAAAGAGTACAAGAGAAATGAATGATTGTGCCAGAGGACAGAGCAGACAGTGACCAGCTGTCCTCACACGGGTATGACACTGCTTTGACAGCACTGTGTAAGAGGCAGTAGCCACACATGCATTTGTTTAAGCCTTGAACATTAAAATAAAAGCAAAACCTAGGATAAATTAGTGATGTTGCTTGTTAAAATCCACTGATTGGAAGCTTATGGCTTGATTTTACAGGAGCTGTCTCCTGGAGCAGAAGCCAGCAGGGCAGGCAGAGGGCAGAGAAGGGGAGGTCAGGTCTGGACAAGGAAGTGGAGTGGATGAATACTGCTACAGCAAATACGAGCAAGTGGGTTTTTATCCTGAGATTGTCTTCCTTCCTCTCCTTCTCCCTCCCCACTCCCCACTATCAGCATTTAAAACACCCCTGAGTTTTCTTGAGCAGGTTTGCTGTGCTCATTAAAATACTGTGAGCACTTATTGGCTATAATGAGCATCATTAAATTCTGGTAGGAGCCAGGACTGTTCGGTGGAGTTGAAGAGACTCAGGTTCTGCAAGGAGAGCACAGGGGTGGGAAGATGCTAGAAATACTACATTTTCCAGAGGAACAGAAACACAAACCTTCCCATCCGATTTCTGCTGTGCAAGCACTGGGATTACTCAGACCTGTTAAGCAGCAGCTATTGCTTACTGACCACTCAGATCACTCCTCTGCCCCAGAAGGACTCTCAGCTCCTCTATCAGAACAGAAACAAATTAAAGATTTTTCCATACTTGCATCTGCTCATTTGATAATTTTCCTATATTTGTTATTTAGAGATAAAAGTCTGCCTCTAAAAACTCACTTAGCCAAGTGGTTTTCTCAGCCTCAGGGAATGGTGCAGGAGAGATTGCAGAGCAGGATCCAAAGCAGCTGGCGAGGCTGCAGGAGCAGCAGGAGATCAGGAGATGAATGGGTGCATACTGGGGCAAGACTCACATTTTACATGCCCAGTTCTTGCATTTATTTCCAACTGGCTGTGCCAGAAGCACTTCCCCTGACTAGTGTGGCCGTGCCTACAACCATAAAATTGCTCCCACTGCAGGACTCAGTAGCACCACCTGTGTTTTTATCACCAAATGCTGTTCATCATCCACTAGCATTAGTAGATATGAATTAACTAAGCCAAACACAAATATACTCTACCCTGGAATAATCCCCTGTAATCTCAGGGCAAGGAAGGAAACAGAATCAGACAAGAAATTGAAGATAAGTGCATGAAAGCCAGTCTGTATCCTAGTGGGACAGAGCTGCTGAAAATGGGAGGTTTCTGCACACATCCCTAGAAGATGGTACTTCAGCACCTGGCCTGCAAAATGCAGTGCATCATGAGAGGGCAGTGATGGAGAAAGTGCACAGATGTTCACCTGACTTCCCAAGCAATCTGCAGACAGCTGACTGACCACCAGCAATTAGCAAAAACGCATGAGAGTGAAGATAGGTCATTAGAAAAAAATAAACCTGTATTCCTGAAAAGTAATAATTTGAAATCCATTTATTTTGTTATCAGATTGATACCCACACCACTGCCTGTAAGATGAATGATGACTCCTCCATCACCTCAGAAATACCTATTTCCATTAATCTACAGACCATACTTACCATAAAATGGGAATCAAAATGGCATCCATTTCACAAGACTAAATAATTGGTCTGGCTAAGCATTAATTGCTCCTCTTTGGCCACTCTTTGCCCACTCAGAGGAGCTTTTTGTGGATTACTCCTTTATAATTGCTTGCTCCCTATGCACACATGCACTGCAATCTTCTGTACACCTTGACAACAACCTGGTTACAGAATATGAATGCTGCACCTTCCCCTGACGCAGCATTTATCCCTGCTGGGTCCAGGGAGCCAGAGATTGTTTATTCAACTTCTCATGGCCCATTAATGGCATAATGCTGGCCACAGCTGTTTGGAACTGCACGAGAAAAAAGCAGAAAAAGGAATGCCAAAAAGACTTCAAACACGCTGCTCATATCAGAGCCTGGCTGGGAAGGTCCTTGGAAGTTGTCTAGGGAAGTGGAGCTTTACAGCACCCTCAGGAAGTAAAACTAGGATTAAAGCCTCAGACTTTGTTTGTTCTGAAGACTCAAACAATTTTCAAACGAATAATCTCATCTGAACAAGGTGGCAATGACTACTTTGAAGAAGAGATGACTGGTAACTTCATTTTCACTCTGCCTGGTCAAATTATCCAGTGAAAAACAACGATCTGCCATATATAAAGGCCTGGAAGTGGATAGCTAACCCTGGCCTGGAAGTCTGTGCAGCAAGGGAGAGCTGCTCCAGGACTGATGTGCACCAAGCACAGCAATACAAGGATAAGGATATGCTCCACCTAAGTACCACAGCCAGGAAGATACCCTGCAAACTTTATTTTATTTTATGAAGCTTCCAGAACTACATCATTACAGAACAACACAAATTTTCCCAAAGAAAAAAAAGCAAATCAAGATTCTTGTCTTCCTGGTCATGGAGAAAGACAGAAAAAGTCAAAGAGAAAGGCTCAAAGCCATTCCACATCCAAGACCAAAATAACTGATTTAATTAATTTAAAAACACTTTATAATTGAAAATTATGGTGGTGTATATATTGTTTGCATGAATACATGTATATACACATATACAGCAGATAAGAGGAATATGATTTGGAGTGCTGAGCTGATTCCTCAGCTTTGCAATAACCAGCAGAAAGAGAGGATCATTGTGTAAATTTATTCCTCTCTAGAAAAGGACTGCCCATGGCAATGAAACACCCCATTATTGAATCTGTAGCTGAAGTCATGCTCAGAAGGAAGACCAGCACCCTCCCTCATCTTCCCCAGACCTTCCAAGGGAAACCCTTACTTACAATTGTGAAGTTCATAACCTTCAGAATCCAGATGGTCATAGCAAGGTTCACCAGGATTAAAATCATTAGGAGCAGCACAAAGAAATAGAGGCACCTCTTCCTCCAGCCATAAATCCCCACTTTGTATACCTGGGGTCCTTCCGAGGTCTGCATGGTGCTCCGGTGCGGGTACTGTTCCTGAGGCATCTGCAATGACCACAAAGAGACAACCACGTGTATTCAGAGCCAGGAGAAAGCCAGTGATAAAAACTGCTTCTGTCTGTGCCTCTTGGAGGGTTTGGGTTTTTTCAGAGTTTACCAGCAGCTCTTTGGATACTTTGGTTATTTTTCCTTCTGCTCGTTGTGCGCAGTAACAGACCGACAGAGAAGCTGGTGTGTTAAATGTGTATGAGTGTCCTTATAATACACTGTCTACAGGTAACCTGTGGAAATCACTCTGGCGTGACTCTGTTCACTGCCCCAGGTTTTGCAAGGCAGGCACTCCAGGGCCTCTAAGGATCCTGAGGGGAAAATTTTGCATGCTTTTGGTAAAAGCAGTTGAGTTCAGCAGTTTGTTTGGAAGGTGCAATATGACTTCTCAGAGGTTTCATTTAAAAAAAAACAAACTAACAACAAAACATCATCTCAAGTAAAATAATTCCTTCCAACCAAAGACAAAAAAGGCACAGGGGAAATGTGCTTCCTTCCCCTTCCTACACCTCAATCTAGCCTAAGAAAGTAAAGCTGAAGGAAGGTTCTCCAGCTGCCACATCCCTAAAAAATTATCCCCAAATATCTGTGCTGGGTGGGTGAACATGCTTGGACAACGNGGGAAGGGATCCATATTCAGGTTGAGGACAGCCACTTTTGCAGACTTCCCCAGGGATAATTTCTTACATTTTCAGCCTATTTTGACACACAGACTGAGGAGATCATCCCTAGTAACACAGAGTTTGCTGAACGTTTTGCATTTTAGACTCTAGACAGATAAGAAGCCACCAAACATGTTCTTGCACTGTGGATTCAACACCACGAGTGCCTTCCTCAGGGTTGCTGACACTGATGTTTGCATGCAGCAAATTACAAAATTTACATCCCAGGAGGGAACAGTGGGAGTTCCCCTGCGGGAGTGTGATCTGCAAGTCTGGAATGAGACAGTTTTAGGAATGAGATGGGGAACTGGGAGTGGTGCTGGGACACCAACAAACACAATGACTGGGAGCAAAGCAGATCTTTTTACATTGCCACAACCATGCCAATCCACACAAACTTGAACAATAAATTACAGTTTCCACTACCTGGGGGAAATTATAACCACAACTACACTACAGTCAAGGATTTTATTGCCTAATATTTTAACAGAGTATCCTGGAGAGCACATATTAAATACAGCCTCTCCCCTCGGAGAAAAATGAATAAATTGCATTGCTCACCCTCTCAAACCATGGAAGAGGTTTGACCAAGGAGAAACAATATGAAATACCCAGCTAAAAATATCCCTTTACTGCAAAACTTGTTTATTCACTACATCTCTTTGTTGCTCTCACTGCCTTTTTTCTTTACTTGCAGTTTCTAGGATGGAGAAAATAGCATATCCAGCTGGGGCAAAACTTTACAAACATCAAAAGAATTTATAGCAACAGAACACAACCACAAAGAGCAGCTTGCATTCATACAGTAGCCTGGTTTTGAGAATTTCTCTAGTTCTGATAAAATATTTAACTCACAGCTGCCCTAACAGAGATAGAGCAACTAAAGTACTACAACATGTGTGACGAGCAAGACTTAGTAATACAGTATAAAGTCCTAACAAGAAAATAACATAGCAATTGTAGATACCATGTTCTTTCTATACAAACTCTCACACAGCCACACTTCAGCAGTATTTGGTTTCCAGCTAGTGTTCCCCCCCAAACTATAAATACTACCAAAAAATTGCTCATGTCTGTAGTTCTCCAGGAAGGGAAGACAGGATGATGGACAGGCAGTGCTGAGGTGTGTTAAACAAATGAGCAGAATAAGAAAGTCTGCAAGGTTACTACCTATGGAACCAGCTATATCCACTATCAATAATCTGTACTGGGTGGGAGAGAGAAGCTTGCTAGTCATAATTTACATTTTGGCAACTTTTCCTGACTCAAACAGAATTAAGGCATCAGGCAAAAAAGTACTGCTTTGAAAGAATATCCAGTGGCTGCACTTGCTGGTGACACCTCCCTCCTTTCAGTTACTTAACTAAGAGGAAAGGCCGCTGCTGCTTAATAGGATTTTTCATCTTCAGGAAAATATTAGGAACCAACACTTAATTTTGTAACAGTGGAGAAAAGATAATACTGAAACAAATGCAGAAATTGAAAAGGAGCCTGCCTTCCAAAGGTCAAAATTTAAAGTTTGCCTGACCTGAGAGGGTTTAAAGACATATGTGCACAGCACGGGATTGCCACCACTGCATGAACAATCCCACCTAAACCAGAAAAAAAATGCAGCAGCCAAATCTTTGAAATTTAGCCACAGACAACTTGACTATGACTACAAAAAATATAGCCTGGAATGTGGGTATTTCACCAAGGAGTTCTTGGTTCTGCACAAAAAAAGTAGTAAGTAGTAAGTTTTTGTACAGCAAAAGCTGTATGCTGAGTCTTTATATACACCAACACTGCAAACAGGGCCTGAGACAAACTCCAGTCCACTTAGGAAAGCTATTCATCCTTCTGCTTTAGCATACCTTAGAGATATGGCCCATGACAAGAAAGATTTATTAGTTTTTTTAAGACCGCTGGAAGAGCCCTGTCACCTCGCCTGCTGATCCACACAGGCTGCCTGCAGAGTGCTTCTGCAAAGAAGCTTCAGAACTTTCCTTCTGCAGGGATGAAACCAGGCTCAGCTAAAAGGCAGCAGAAAGCAGAACTGGCTCTGAGCTTCCAAAATTCACACCAGACCTCGCCAGTCAGGGCAAATCCTTGCTCCATGCCTCTCTCCCTCCTTCCACCATGTCCTTCTTGGCAGTAAGTTCCTCACTCGGGGTATGCAACCCACATTACCAATTCCTCAGGCAGAAAAGTGTTTTACGTGCAGAGGGCTGAATTAACACCTTTCCCACATTAACACTGCCTCTGTAACATTCCTGGCCACGCTGCCTTTGTAGGCTCAGTGAGGGCCATGAGCAGGGTGAGGTATTCCATAAGGAATCAATAATGTTTCTCTGCTGTGGGGGTTTCTTTGATCAGCACTTGAAGGATGTATGTTTAGTAACAGAACAATTTCAAGCTGCAAGAGGATGCACACTGGGAAGGCAGCGTCAGTCTTATGGGCCCTCTTGAAATGTGCTGCTGGAAATGTCCTGGAGCTCATGGAATCAGCTGATTGCAGCAGGAACAGCCCTAACCCTTGCACAGCCAACATCTCCCCTCCCAGCCTGCCTGCCTGTAACTGAGGTGTAACAGCCTCATCAGAAAAACCAGGAGCATCTGACCCCAGGCTGGCCTGAAGCACGGTGATGGGAACACGCTTCCAGAGATGAGAGAGGAGCTCAAACTCCCTTGGGTCCTGGACCTACATCTCCCACATCTGCCCTCTCTTTGTGTCCGTATCACCAACATCCTCCTCTTTCTCTTTGTTTTCTGAAACAAAAACCTTTTCTTTTGGGCTGAAATGAGGGGGAAAAAAAGCCCTAAAAACCTCAGAGGTGCTCTCTGCCATATCACTGGAAGGCATTGTACTTGTATTCACTAGCTGTAAATGCTCTGCAGATTCATCCTCTTTAATTTCTCTGTCTTTTTAAGTGCACAGTATCCACCAGGTTCAAAAGAACAGACATTTCTGGAGCGTGACTGAGAACAAAACCTGGAGTGAAGAAGAGTGTTTTGGGCCATCTATCAACACGACATTTTGCGCCTCTGCACCCCATAAAACTCTCTCAAGTTTGACACCCCCAGGTCCATTAATCCACCAGCAGCATGACCCAAAATTGATTTATGGCCTTTCACATGGGTCAGACCACAACCTGGGTCTTTATAAAAAGGATCAGGCTCTGGAAAATGACTTCTCACTTGCAACATGGCCAGCAAAAGCTGAGTATTGGGGAACAGCCCACAGGATGAAATACTTGCTGGGATAGTTAAATCTCATAGCACTTTTCTCTCCAGGACCATCTAAGCCATGAACTTGGCCTCTGTGACTGTTACTGGTGTCCCCAAAGCTGAAATCTTTGCTCTCTGCTTGTCCCTCTATTTCTGTCAACAGTGCCTATCCCTCCATATGAGGAGCAGTTCTTCCATGAGTTGGGAACACCATCACCACTCAATGCCCATTTCTCAGGTATCACTGCTGTGTGATACATGGCCAGAGCAACAAAAAGTAAAAGGAAACATCCTAAGGAATGTTCTTTTCTTTTCTGAGTAGTCTCTTTCAGTGGGACACACCACATGCAGTGTTAGTCAAACATCTGGTCTGATTCTGGCAAACATAAGCGCATCCACAAGCCTTTTTTGGATCTGTACTCCATCAAGGCACACTCTGCCCAGTCCACTGGAAAACACCTCTCTTTCCTCTTGCATCTTGTGGAAGTTGGGCTCAGCATGGGCAGCTGGGGAGACCTTGAGGATTCATCTCCTGGTAAAGCATCTCATTCAGATCCCTAAATGCTCCAGGCTACTCTCCACCTCTAACATCTTGAAAGCTCTCATAATTTCCCCAGCTGTTTGGGCTGGCAGCACTTTGACAATAAATGTGCTTGAGGGTAAGTGCACTCAGTTTATAAACCAATAGCTTGGATGAACTCAACCAAAAGCTGAACAATGGCATTTTCCTGTCTCTTCTATGCATTCAGAGAGCACTCGCAGTAAAACTCTAAACCTATCAGAATTTGCCAGAACAAACCAAAGTAACAGGCATCTCCATCTCTGAATTGTATTTCCAAAGCCAAAAGTGGTATTTTATTATGCTGCAAGAATCTGTGAGCAATGTGATGTCACTATTGCTTCTCTTCTCTGAGAAGGACAGAAACACTTCTGCTTCCTTATTTATGACAGTCTCTTCTACATTTTACACCTTTTACTTCATAGTCAGCTTGTTTCAATACATTTTTTTCAGAATTAAGAAGAAAATGGAAAGCTAGCAAGGAAGAATCTCTGCAGTAAGTCCTTTTATGTACCAAGCTAGTCAACAGAGAATAACTTTCACAAAATGCCCCACGATTTGTGGCCATAAATTCACGCTGCATGCAAACACCACACCAGCTTTGCTGCATTCACACGCTGCTTCCTTTGCACCACTCAGATGATGTGAAGCACTCACAAGCCTCTGTCCATCGGTGCCAAGTTGAGAAAAGCTCTTTCCCACCAGAGTGTCTCAAAGCAGGATGCACAAATATGAGAACTACACCAAAACAGCCAGCAGCAGGTGTGACTGCAGGAGGCTGTGGGAACAGCAAGAGGGATATAATCAGCTGAGCTCGAACCAGAAAGCAAGCCACAGGAGGTGACACTTTGCAGACACTCTCACCCCACAGCACCAAGAAAAGAGATATGGCTTGTAGGAATGTGCAAAGGAGGGCTGTAATATGGATTTATACAGCTGGAACATAACCAGCATGGCACAAATTGAGAACTGTGGGCTTCAGTGTGTGCCAGGATCCAGAGTGCAGTCTCTCCAGTGGTCCTGCTCACACAAGTTAAAACTTGTTCTGCTGCATCTTCCATCTTCCCTCCACATGATGTGCCTTCTGTGCTAATCCATTTGTTCTTTTGCACAGATTCTCTTTCTGGTTTGCTGCTGGGAAGGACCACTAGAAGGGATACACATATTAGGGTGTGCCTATGGCTCTCCTATCTATCTGCTTCCAAAATCAAGAGGCTGTCTCCACTCTGCCCACACATGCACACGTTTTTCAGTCCTCTTGGACTCAAAGCTTGAATGCTTGAGCCAGGTGGAGCTGCACAAAGGTCACTGATGAGGCTCAGGAGGAGCTGCCAAAGTCAGGGAGGAAACACCAGCTCCCATGGCCCTGGCTGCTGCTGGCTAAGATGGACATATCTGGCTCTTCAACACAGACAGTCAGATTTGGGAAGTGGGACGCTGCATGATTAGAAGCAGGAACTTGAATTTTATTTAATTTTTAAAAAAATAAGCTTATAACTAGCAGTGAAGAAGATAGGAAGCTGACTGCCTAAACTAACAGCTGCTGACAAAAGCAATAGAGCTCCAAGTCTGCAGGCTAAGATGGCAGCCTGTGAATGCTCAAGAAGTTCCAGATCATATAAGACCTTCATTTAACACAGTATTTTCACTGCAGGTATATTTCATGCAAAGCAAATTTTGAGCTTATCAAGCCTCTTTATTTCCCTCATATGCCTCCCAATTTCACAGCTCATCTCTGTCCTTCCCCTCATTCCCTTTGCCCCCATCAGCCTCCAGGAAGCCACAGTGCATCCATGTCTCCTGTAGGATGCCCTCCCTGCACTCCAAACCCACAGAATCTTCACTTGGCTCAAACAAACCTAACACTCTTCAGCAGCATTACTGGGAGAAAGCTCTGGTCCTGCCACATTCTTGATCTGTTGCCTGTTGGTGGGGCAGCTCCCCTTGTCCCTGAATTTTTGGGTTGCCAAGATGAGTGACTGAGCCCTGCTAGATGCAAGCAAAGCAAAATGTGTGTCTGCTCCCATGAATCTGCTCAGAGATTCTTAGCACTGTCCCATTGTATAATTTGATACCCTTAATTCATTCCTTGTTGAAAGGGAAAAAAACCCACCACCACCACCACCATAAAACACAGCTAAAAAGCATTTTCAACACATCAAGTAACAGTGCTCTGAAAATCCAAGGCAGAGGCAGAAGCAAGGAAGTTTATGAGGCGACATGAGGCAGACTCCTCCTGACACCTCCATCCCTTGACGAACGCGCGTTCCCGCATCCCGAGCCCAAGCCTGCCATATAAGGTGCTGATATCTCTGCAAAGGCAAGACAAGCTTTAATGCTGCAACTAAAAGGATGAGAGAACATTGCCTAAATCTGGCAGGTCCCTAAAGAGGGAGTGAGCTTTTCATCATAAATGTTTCTTCCGTTATTTGGGGAAAGAAACGCAAATCGGAAGAGAAGTTGCAGATAGAACAGCCCCTAAATTAATGTTTTTCCTTCTTATCTTCTCAACGTGGCTTCTGACCGTGCTGTCTGTTGCAGTTTGCTCAGGCTTTATAAAATACGCAGACAAACCACAAGGCAATGATTATTACTGAGTTGCTGCCTCTCTTCACAAGCTCGCTGTACCAGGAATTGGCAAACAAGCCCCAGACAAACATGCTTTCAACTCATTAAACAACTACAATACAATGCACTTATGAATGTATTTACTGTGGCTGAATCGCATTTTTCATCCAAATATCTGAGTGACACATGGTCCAGAGCCAACCTTTCAGTAGCTTCAGGTTATACACGCACTTACTCCCCAAAAGGATAAAGTTGGGGATTATTTGGGTGCAGCATTCCCTCAGCCAGAGAGACGCGGCGCAGGCGTTGCTTTGCCTGCAGCTTTACTATCGACACAAATTTAGCCAGAAACCGCCACCCAGCCTCAGGCTGCTCCAAACCCTTCGCAAATATGCCACAGCTTCCCATTCTTGACTCTTATTTTTCGCTCTGAGCAGCAGTCTGAAAGCAAGAAGCCCCTTTGCAGAGGCACAAAAGGAGGGCAAACCCACGCGGCGGTGGCAGGATGGAGCAGGGCAGCTCTTACCTGTCCCTTGGCGATGGATGAACGCCCAGAGGGTGCAGGAGCCTGGGGAAGATGCAGCTCAGCGTTCAGAGCAGCACGAGGCCTGGCCTGTGCTCACGAGCTGCCCCTGTCAGATTTTCCAACAGCAGAACTGCAGCCAAGTCCCTGCCCATGCCTGAAGAATTTCCTGAACAGCATTCCCCTTCTTTTTCTAACTGCTTTGAAACCACACTGTCTGTACTTCAATAAGGCTTTGTCAGGCCAAGTTACAGCTACTGGGCTGGCTCCAGCAAGCAATTGAAAACACATGTGTTTTGCATTAAAAGCCCCCTTCTCCCTCCACATTCAGACACAGACACCCCCGTCCGCATCCAGAGCCTGCTTGCCTTGCCTTCGCTGCCATTTCGATTAAAAGGAATAAAGATTATGTTGGTGGAGATTTTTTTTGCAAGAAGGAAAAATGGGGTGGGAGGGATCCCATTCCCACTGCTAACCCCTCGCCCTACTTCCTGTGCTTTGCCGGTGTCAGCGGGTCATGGGCACCCAGGTGAACAGCCAGCTTTGCCAAACCCCAGCAAGCAAGGAAGCACAGGAATTAAAATTTCACTTCACCACTACTCTCCCCTTACCTTAGCCTCTGTCTCTTCTAAAACTATGAGAAAAGAAAGCGTATTTTTAGCATCTCTAGACTCAGTTCAGCACATCAGAACTGTATCCTAATCTTGACACATACTCCTGTATCTGCTTATACTAAAAATAATACAACTATTTCTGAGTACTTTCATCCCTCTCTGCTTTCCAGCTGTCCTAACCTTTATAACCCAAAATATTTTAAGCACCTTGCATCTCTTTTTAAAGAGCATTAACACCACTCTGGCGTTGGCTTAACGAAAAGAAATAGAAGATATAATGTAATACCTTTAATCAGAACGGGTCCCAGTTCTTAATGTCTGTAATCATTTCCAGGCAGCACCATGGGTCAAGGCAGCAGCCGTGGGCTCTGCAGCTCGGGATGCCCTGTGCCTGGCATGTGCCTGTGAAGCAGAGCTGGAGGAGATGTGGAAACACACATGGATGTCCCCCTTATTCCACCACAGCTAAGTTCCACCAAAGATGAAGCACAGCAGCAGAGTTGTCAAGGTAACAATATAGAAAAGAGACAGTTTAAAGAGAGAGAGAGAGATTTTTCCCTCCTAATTCTCCTTTTCAAACCGTGCACTCCACTTCTCTGGGGATCTTCTGTTCTGTGGTTTGCAGAGGTGTGGTGGGCAGGTGAAGTGTTTACAAGGGATAAAAGGCAGTGGTGATTAGAAGTAAAGAGAGCTCTGATCCAGCACTCTTTGAAGGCAAAGGAAGTCTGAAGCCTTCCATGGGCTGTGCCTTCAGTCCATGGCAAGAACTCACACATAGGAATGCGAGACCTGCCCATCAGCAGAGAGATCTTACAAAACCCACGTGGGATCCCCCAGGAAAGGCTGCAGTTCACCCATCCAAGCTGTTCTGAGAGCTGCTGTGGCCACACCTGTACTTTGCCCTGCTACCAAAATGCTCTTTCCTTTCCCTGCATAGAGCCCCATGGAGGTCAGCAGTGCTGCCCTCGAGCACACGCCAGCTGTGGGCAGCCTGGACCAGCCCCCCCAGCTGAAATTAGTGGGAATGATGCTTTAGGATTTAGCTTTTCTATTTTTCAGATCCTGTACTGCTTTAGTGCATAACTCTAAAACTGCAGAGCCTGTCAGCTACTGTTCTGTTTTATTCAGACAAAACAATTCCTCTCTAGGCCTGAAACGCAAGAAGGCCTCACTGTCTCAGGCCCTGAAAAGTATAAAGAAAAGTGAATTGCAGGGGGAGCAAACTGGAGGTTTCTCTTCATTACCTGAAGCTGTAATTGGAAGATTAATCTCTGATATGTAAATGAACCTAACTTACAATTGTGTGAAAAACTTGTGACCATGATCTGTCTTGGGTGTAGCCCCTCGAAGGCATTTACTGCCCAAGGTGTATCTGTTGAGGGCCTTTAATAAATACCCACTTTTATTCTCTTAATCTTGTCTACCTTCTGTTTTAGGTAGCCACTCCAAGGTATCAGGGATAGCTCCAGAATATGATGCTTTTCTGCACAAGACAGCACAGTGTGAAACCACACAGTCATCCTGCCTCAGTCTGCAAGAGTTCCAAACAAAAGGCAAGCGCACACACACACACAACCAGGGGTGACAGCATTTTACATCTATTTGCACAGCTTGTGAGGATTCAGTTTGTGCTAGAGCAGAAACCACAGGCCTGTGGATCAGATATCAGAACTGTCCATGAAGCTGAGAGTCTCCTCAAGCAGCTGCCACAGCCATGGTTATACTCTTTGGGCTGGAAACCAGAAACAGCCGAAACCAAAGGCGCCTCAAACCTTCGGAGTCTCTTGGTAAAAATAAACTGAAACAGAAAAATATGAACTGCAGATTCACATAATTAGATTTTCAGTTGTACAAGACAATCAGGCATCTGCAGAGCTGTTTGCAAGATGATAGCAGTCCGTGCCTTCTGTCTTAAATTTCCCCATGGTCTTTATTCAGCAAACCAATTATGGATGGGGCAGGCAGTAACTTCAGTGGGTCGCCGTGTGTTTTGAGTTAAGTACGTGCTTTAGTGCTTTGTGGTCCAGGACTTTTTATGACAGTCTGGCTCTGGCAGCATCATTAGTCAAATAATTTAAAACATGGCAGTATAGCACTTTGAGATTATGCAATTCTTTACATAAATATGGTAAATCAGTGGGTTTCAAATTTTTCTCGCTGTGTGGACCCCTAAATATTTGACAAAGGTGGTGCACACCTCTGTAATTATTCCACAGAGAGAGATTCCTACATTCCTTACAAAAACCTGTCTTTACTTGTCATTTTTCCCTTGGGAATAGTCTCCAGGCCTCCCATACATCTGTGGACCACAGGCTGGAAACCGCTGCTGGAGATAACTTAATCCCTTATTAAAAATCGAAATGATCTCTTCTGTTTATATGATGTACTTTCTATCTTCAGAATATTTATGCGAGCTAGCAGCATGCTGGCAGGTAGAGACATGGGGAGGTGACAGCATTAATACTGCATTTTTTCCACTGGCATAATTAGTAGGCCAAGTCTATAAATATTTACATTAAATCTGTCAGGCATCACACCAACCTCACTGATAACTTCAGGGGTGTCTTACTGTAAACTGCATTAATGCCTCACTATTTTGTCATCAAGTAACACATAAAATGCTCCTTCAAGCTAAGCCACTTTGAGTAGGTTGTTTTTATCTCTTTCTCATTTGGGTGCAAGGTTTAAAGATGCTTCAAGCATCAGAACTGTGGCTCAGGGACTGTTCTATTTTTCTGTTATTGAGCTATCATTTGTATTAGTGCCAGCACGACCAAAAATATATGAACCTTGCAAGCATAAACCTTAAGTTGATGTCGACATAACTATCTGCGTAACTGCTATTATTCCTCAGAACTGGCAGGGTTATGAGGATTAAAAAAACCTACTATTGCTCTTTGGGAAGATGAAAACAAATTAACCCCCCTCAAAGCTTCAGTATCTTTGCAGCTGGAGACTGCAACACATAGGGACTTCCATTTTGCGCAGGAGATCCAATCCACCTGGATCCATGAATTTCTACACTATGAAGAGGCCTACAAAATACAAGAAGGAGAGTTCCTTTTCTACCATTTATACCTGTCCTGACTTTTGACAGCACTTTGTAGAAGCAGGTGAAATTTATTTAGTATTTACTGTTGAATTATCAATATTCATAATTAACTTCATTTAACAAATAATATCTATTTGCATACAAAATGAAACTTGAGATTTTTCATGCTGTGCAGATTTCCAGGAACTCACTCAAGTATTCCCCAAACCTTCCTAAAAAAATCAGGGCAAACCAAATATGCAGAAAGAATCAGCATGTAAACGCAGGTGTGGGTGCACCTGGAGTGGAGGAAGAAGTCAAAATGAAAATTTTATTATCTGAAATAATTAAGCAATCCCTTGGTTTGAGCTTTCCTTCCAAATGACTTATTTTAAAATGCATTAAACCTCTCGAAATATCACAGTCGAATAAATAAAAATGTTTGAATATTTTTAATGTCTCAACTGAAAGAAATCATCTGTCAAATTATTATTATTTGAAATCGCCCTCAGCCTTGGAGCCTTTTAAGAGATCTCTGAAGTACCCGTGTGCAAAGGGAGAAGCCAAGACTCATTTCAGCTCCATCTCCTTAAATGCAGAATTAAGGGAGCTGATGGATTAGAAAGTTTAACTATTTTAGGTCAGGAGCAGCAAGCTGAGGGAAGGCAGCTATTGGCATTCCTGATGGATTCACCCAGCCCTGAGCATGCAGAGAGGATGGAGGGCAATATAATGAGACAAGGAGGGGGGTTCCCCAAACTTCTGTAGGGTAGTGGCAGCAGTTGTAGGGATGGGATGCTCCAGTGAAGGGAGAAAACCATTCCCTGTGTGTGTGTGTGTGCAGAGAGTCAAAGTCTGAGTTGACAGCAGGGA
The DNA here is from genome assembly GCA_013399455.1 of Anthoscopus minutus. Classification (NCBI taxonomy): domain Eukaryota; kingdom Metazoa; phylum Chordata; class Aves; order Passeriformes; family Paridae; genus Anthoscopus; species Anthoscopus minutus. The sequence continues at coordinate 1,035,611 of VWYI01029353.1, forward strand.
GCAAAACCCTGTTTAAGTGCTGAGAGTGCTGAAGGCACACAGGTCATCAGGTAATCACACGGGGCTGAGATGGACTTGTTGAACAAGTGAAAAGGAAATGGGAGCAAATGAAATGTGTGTATTTGAACATGACTGTGTGCTAGAAGCAGCCAGACCTGCAGTGCCTGCGCCCCCCACATCCTCACCCACTGCTCCAGTTTCTTCACAGGAGATAAATATGGCTACTTTTTAGGAAGAAGTATAAATATAGCACTGGTTGTGAGATGCAAGATCTGCTAATTCTTCAAGAGAGGGGCAGAGCTGCTCTCACAGACAGGCATTCCAAGGATGCTCAAAATTTCATGCAGATGAGAAACTCCAGTGACAGCAGAGGTGACTCTGCAGACCTTGATTCCTGTGACACTGAGTTATTTAGATCTGAGTACTAAATTTTCTCCTTCTATTCATCCCAGACTTAGCAAACAGCGCAATAACATAAACAAATCAAAGGAAACACAACAAAAAGTCCTGGTTTCATAGTAATGTCAGAGGTGAGCTGGGCAACAGCAGGTCAGGGCAGGAGGCAGTGTGGCTTGCACAAGGCCAAAAACACACCGTGAGTTCAAGAGAAGACTGAGCTTTTATGAGAGGCCGGTCTCAGAGAGCTGCTGCTCAGGGTCTGGAGTTCAGAAACATTCATGTCTCTGCTGCTGCTATGAGACAAGGATCAAAGTGGCAAAAAGTCATCACCAAAGGCACCTTCCACTGCACAGGCTCAGGAGAGCTGTGGGTGAGGGAGGGTGGAGGAAGGACCCAGCACACCAGAACGACAGCAGGCTCACCTGTGCACACAATGATGTGTAACACCTACACTCAGAGCAGCCTGCTCCAAAGGATCTTTTTTTCCTTAGGGTCCAAACCTGCAGATTCCCCGAGCCCATGTGCAGCCTGCAGCGCTCCCAGCCCAAAAGCTCTTGTGCCATGATCCTTTCCCCACAAAAGCTGCAGCAGTGTTTACCTGTCAGCCAAAAAAGCCACAGCCAGGACCTCACCCAGCCCACCCCTCTACCTCAACTGCTACTTTGTAATTATATTGATGATTTCAGTCATTTTCAGACTCTTCTCAGAAATAATTTAAGGCCAGCAGAGCTTGTTAATAGGTTGAATGGAAAGTGTTCCTTTTCATTTCTCTGGCAACATTAATGTAATTATCCTGAATAATTCTCAAACTACGTGGGCTGTAATTTCAAGGCAATATTACCATTACAGAGCCCTGTTCTTCCAACCAGCATATGTCATACTTCCCATTCAGAGATTATTTATCAATAATCAGAAAGGTCTTCATTTACAAACAACAGGGTCTCTTCATCTGCAGCACGACAAGGGAGCAGGATGGTTGTCACCAGGTAAAAAGATGTGCCATGTCCCTGGCTTCTACTCCTCTGGCATAAGAAATGCAAGGGAAAAAAAACCAAAACCCACTGCAAAGATTAATTCCATTCAGATATAAGAGCAAATATTCAGTTGGCAAGGCCAATAATTGTTCTTCTATTAAAGTCTTAACAGTATCCAAATTCATTACTCTTATCTGAGCAGCCTCAGCCTTCATTCCTTCAGAGATCAGGTTCAAGGCACAGAGCCTGCTCTCTGAGCTTTGCTCAGATATGTGCCCTGACCACAACACACTTATTGCCTCAGCCTGCAATAATCATCTTCTGGGGGAACATTTCAGTTTCTCTGCTAGGTCTGTTGAGGGTTTTTGAGTATGGACACGTCACTCTTATATTTGATGCAGAGCAGTTTCTGGTCAGGCAGAGCTGTTCAGCAGCCTGTGCTCATCACAGCCTTTCCCTTTCCAACCCAGACTATTTTTACTCTGTCAAGAAAGAAGCTCTGCTTGTTCTTACACTTAGGTACCCTATTATATCACAAAGTTTAACACCACCCGATGCTCCCAAATTTGGCTCCACAGAACAATTTCCGTAGGCAGCAGATCTGTATTTTCTCAAAGCAATTAGCAGGACTCTTGCAGAACACTAACGAGGAGGCTGTCAGTCCATCAGCAGCTCTGGACAGAGCCATCTGTTTTAACGAGCTCTGGGGTGTCATTCTGGACAGCAACACTTCTGCATGATCCTGAGATGAGCAGCAGTGACCTTCATCCATCACATCTGACCACAGGAGAACCCTTGCCCTCCTCCTCCCCTGGCAGCATTAGGCTCTCACCATCAGGCTAAGACTATCCAGCTCACACTGGACACAGCTGAAGACACTTTTTACAATGAGGGTCCTGAGGCACCAGAACATGTTGCCCAGAAAGGTCCCTGCAAACTTTCAAGGCCATGTTGAAGGGGGCTTTGACCAATCTGATCTTGTTGAAGATGTCCTTGCTCACTGCAGAGGGCTTGGCCCAGATGACCTTTAAAGGTCCCTCCCAACCCAAACCATTCTGTCATTCTCAAACCTGATGTACAGCATCCTGCCTGGAATAAGCAGCAAGGAGACAAAAAGATCTGGTAACCAAAACAGTCAGCAATCTTTGGCCAAATTTTGCAAATTCTTTCTTTGTTGCTTATATTCTGCAAGAGGTGCTAAGGCACGCGCTGTTCATAAAGCAGCTCCTGACAGAATGCAGACACTTGGAGCTGTAGCACATTAAAGAATGATTGTGCTGATATATAAACAAATGCACACATACTCACACATTTTGAGTTTCAACAGAAAATACTGGGGAAGGTTTAAAAAGCAAATTGATTAGGAAATTAAGCTACAGGGAGATTGTGTCAGAAGGAAGGAAAAAAGATGCAATGGCTTGAGAAAGAAATGCATGTTTGTATGTCGGTAATCATACCTGACCTTTGCCTGAGGACTCAGTGTGGCAGAGGCATACTGGTGAGGATATGTTTTCCAAGGACCATGAAAACGTCATTGTGCAAAAATTCCAGCTCTGTATTTATCTACAGAGATACACTCAAGGGCCTCTCAATCTCAGTATCTCTGCTTCAGTTATTGGCAGGATGTTGCAAAGGGTAGAGAGCCTTTTAACTGGGAAATCCTTTCATTTCTGTAGCTATCACCTCCCAGTTTCTGAGAGGATTCCTTATGTTCTCCTATACCTAACCACGTTTTGGAGCCTGGGCTAGGAGAATTTCCTATGTGTTCAACAGCATCCATAAAGGCTGCAACATCCATGAGAGTTGCTAAGACCATTTGCACTTGGTCTGCTCTCCTTTTCCAAGTATTTATCTGATTTAGCAGCTGGTGAGGTTTAAACGTCATTGCAATGTCAGAGAGAGCTGCTGCTGCTGCTTCCAAATCTCTCTGTGACCCCAAGAGTCATGCTAAGGATGGCTGTAACAGTGTTTGTTCCCTTAAGAGTACAAAAGAGAGAATCAAATGTCCTGTCCCTTCCTCCTCAGAGCCAGCAGACAATTTGGTTCCTGGCACTGTCTCTTTATCCTATAACCCTATAGTTAAGGTCTTGGATTCCTTGTGAGATTTCAGCAGCTGCAGAAATCTTCACTGCAGAAGTAGAGGGATGGAATGAAGTTCCTCTTGCAATACTCGTTTCTATATGGCAGAAAAATAAGGGGCTCATTTTGTGACTCCTCTGCATGAGCAAAACATTCTGCGGTTTGGCATCAACAAGATCTTCTTTTCACTAGTAGGACACAGGGAAAACCTTGCCACATTTGTGTATTTTGAAGTGGAATTTCATCACTACTGTGATTAATGTCAACATCATTTCTGCCCTAAATTCTCCATTCGCTCAGACTAAAAATACCTTCCTGGGTTTTTTGATATTATCCAATAAGAATCACAAAGGGATAGAGGGCAAGGAGAGGAAAGGAGAGAGAGGAGCTTTTTGTCATTCATCCAGACATTGTTTTTGGGCAAAGTAGCTGTCAGGGAGGTAAGAGAGATGTTCCAAAAATGTGAGGGATTTTACCTGCCCAGGTTATGACAAAAGTTTATGTGGATACTTCTCAAAGAGTATAAGAGTTTTCAAGTTATGCTTCACTCAGAGATATACTTAAAATTATAGTTTGTGAAGTTTTCTTCTATTTATTTCCCTCTGCTTTTTTTTTTTTAAAGTGCCCTTGTGTCTTATTTTCCATATCGGTCCTGCCTTCTCCTTTTCTGTGGGTTAGGGACATACTCAAGCTGGTAAACATCCCCTCCACAACAGCAGGAAACATGCAAAGCAAAAAATTAAATCCCTTTCCTACAAAGCCCATTTCCAAAGCTGAGGATCCAGAGGGGAAGCCGTGTGAGAAGCAGCTGAGGTTGCCAGGTTTGGCCAGCTTGGAGGACACTGGGGTCAGACCTCACCAGGGACGGCACTGAGGGGCAGTGAGGGGCAGCTCCGAGCTCTGCTCGGTGCCACAGTGACAGCCCCCAGGGCACGGCTGGAGCTTGTGCCAGGGAAGGTTTAAGCTGGAGATCAGGGCAAGGTTCTTCCCCCCGAGGGTGCTGGGCACTGCCCAGGATCCCCAGGGAATGGTCCTGAGGCTGCCAGAGCTCCAGGAGAGCTTGGACAGCGCTCTCCAGCGCGGGGTGGGATTGTTGGGATTTTCCTGGGCCAGGAGCTGGACATCAATGATGCTTGTGAGCCTCAGGATATTCTGTGATTCTATGGTTCTAATAAATGGATGGGTGTTTTTTTAACTCCCCACCTTATCAGAGACCAGCACAAGAGAAATCATCACAGAGCATTTACTCCCAACTGCCTGTGAAAATATACACATGTATTTAAGAAGCGTGATATTTAAGTCACAAAAAATGCATTGTAGCAGTGGGGTTAGATGTGAACTCTGCAGCAACTGTTTCTCATTTCCAGAGCATCTGGCAGGAGCAGAACTGGGCTGTGTTCACATCCGTGCTGCTGAGCAAAGCCTCCTCCTCTCACCCCTGCAGCTATTTATCATCATCATCATCATCATCATCACACAAATCTAGGAGCAGCTTAGCACAGTGGCACAGAAGTCTCCATCCTGACTGCCACATGGAGGTTAAACTCATCTGCCTGCAGCACAACAGCACAGCCTGAGCTTTTCTTTTAACCTAAATCACTCAGGTAGCTCCTAGGCTTGAATTGGAGCAGGTGGGGAACACGTGCTGGGAGCACGGTCTGCAACAGTCACTGAGTTTTATGGGTTCATCATCCCAACACATAAACTTTCTCCCAGCAGGGCTTCTCACTTCCCTGTTTTTATTATTGTACAGCAGGATCTGAACAGGAAATCTCTCAAAGGTTAACAGGCCTGTCCAGAAAGTGCAAGAAACAGCCGGGCTACAGTCTATGAATTTTAATGCTCTACATGACAACAACATGCTATTTCTGTACTGGAGAGCAGTCCACAATCAGCACTATTTCAGTAACTGTGAGAGATGACAGAGGCCAGGGAAAGGTGCAATAACAGTTGTAAGACAACCTGCCTGCAAATAATAGTAGACCACCATAAAGATGGGATGGCAGAGAGGGTAAATAACACACCAGAGAAACCCCAGCAAGGACAGCTCCACCTGCAAAAGTTTCACCTGGGAAACCAAAGGGAGGTTGCTGTGCATGCAGGTCAGCATGTTTCAGGTGGTGATCCCCATGTGAAATTAGTCTGTCTTTCTTTGAGAGGAAAGAGTGGTGCTCACTCAAGGGAAACGACACCTTACTGCTGGAAGGTACAGGTTGTTGCAAGCAAAAGGACAAAAATGCACCCACACACTTTTCTTATCCACTGGATGCTGAAGATGGCCTTGTGTTTTGAAGCAAGGAATGCTTGCAGGCCCTGAAACACCTCTAAACCTTTATGAGGTATTAAAAAGAGGAGAGAGAGAGGAGAGGAGAGGAGAGGAGAGGAGAA
>VWYI01029353.1:1041586-1113066 GCA_013399455.1 Anthoscopus minutus
AGAGGAGAGGAGTGGAGAGGAGAGGAGAGGAGAGGAGCTGGCTACCAGGGCATGTGTGTTCAGCTCTTTACTCACTGCAGTGAGTCTGCAGCACAATAATGCCTCTTACACCAGGACCCAGAGAGTGCTTAGCCCTGTCTGTCCCATTTGCATTTCTATATAAAGCCAGACCCAAGGATTCCTTAAAGATAGAATTTGTCACAATTAGGTGTTGGCATTTCTTCATAATTGCGTTAAATACTTCAATCTCAAGGAAATGTGGTTGAAAATGCAGGAAAATTATGCTGATTAGTTGCTCATAATTAGATAGATTCAATAAAACCTGGTGCTTAGCATGTTTTGCATTTACATAGTCTTTATACAAAAATAACCTCAAAGATATCTCTATCATTTTTTATTCCTTTTCTATCACACACATCTGATCTGGAAAGAGTCATCTTCATAAACAGACACCTCTTGTGGATTGCTCAAAATCATTACTGTGGGCACAAAACTGTTCTCCCAGCACTCCACTTCTCCCTTCTACTATCCACATGCAAAACTTGCAGAATTATGGGCTCTGGCTTGCTCTGAGAAGGAACCAATTATGCAACTGGTGATTTTTGTTGGAAGACTGGTTATTTATGAGGGAAATAAGTCTTATTTCTTTGGTGGGGAGTATGTGGGGGAGGGGAAGGGAAAAAAAAACCAACAGTGTCCCTCTGCTCCAAATCTTGAATCTAAAAGCAAGGATGAGTATGTACATCTCAGCACAGACTTTGTCTTTCCCAGAGAGCACTGATGAAGATAAAGCTACTGGCAGACCCATAAACCCTATAGCTAAAGTTTACTTGTGCATGAAACTTCCTTCTCCTGGTCCAGATAAAGAAAATCCCTAGGACTGACTGTTTTCCTATGCAAAACGGCCTCTGTGTCATCGAAGTCCTGTTAATTTTCTTGGAGCATACAAAATTAGCTAAAAATGCTTATGTGGACTAAAAAAGACAAAAGACATTCATAGATCTTATTTCTCTGCAAAGCAGTCAAATATATCTTCAACCCTATATATAAGCACCTGTTTACTCCTCTGAATATCTGCAATTTTTTCTCTGTGAGAAATTTTTCTTCTCCCTTCAGAGCACCATCCCCCTTCCCAAGCCAGGAAAATATGAAATAAATATGGTACTGCATATAAACAGTGCACAATATTACAGAGCTCCTAAATTCAGAGTCAGCTGAAGATATCAAGCTTTTCTTTCTGAGTGATTGATGCCCTCTAAAAGAAATAATAATTATATGGCACAAGGAGGAGGAAAAAGGCAAGTTGAATAATATAAGCATTTAGTAAAATCGTCACTGAAACACTGAGGGGAAAAGCTTTAAAACTGCTTAGCCAGAAAAAGACAGCATTATCTGTAAAATGGATGAAAAATAAACCCCCTCCAATAAGAAAAGAACTCCCGAAATTTGTTACACGCTAATGCCATCTACCAGACATCAGTGGAAGTAGCAGAAAGAAGTGGCAAAGAAACAAGAAATACAACAGGGATTAAGTAAGTATTTGTGCTCAGCCCCAGGTCTTTATTTTCTTAGCAAGTGCTGAATTCCAAACCTTGTTCTACCTTTTCTTTCCTTCTTAGAGTTAGGACTCCAGGGCATCCATGAATGCAAATATTTATCATTTCCTTTAATTGGCAGGGCTGCAGAAAAATCTTTGGAAATCCCCCTTCCAATACAACTTTGAGGCACAGTATTTACCTACACAACTTTGAACTGTTATTTTCTCTTGCAAGCTGATGTTCTCTTATGCAATGAAAACAACCCTTATTTTCTGTCAAATTCCACATTGTCTCAGGGCCTCTTCAGCCTGCCCTGTCCTCATCAGTAAGTCCAGACTCAAAGAGCTTTACAAGTGGTTCCAGTGACAATTTAATGCAAATCTTTACCTGTATGTGGAGTTTCCAAGGGCTGCCTGATCACTGCAAAGGGGTTTCTACTTCTCTTCCAGGCTCAAATGACCTCTGATTTATAGCCAGCTCCAAAACACACCCTGAGGACTTGTGCCAAACTTTAACAACGCAGATGCTTTCCTAGCCGAAAGTTTTCCACCTCCACTGAGGATGTACTTTTCCAACCCAGAGCTCGGGTTTTACCAGTACCCATCAATGTTCCTTTTGGGCATTCACCAGAAATAAACAGCAGGTGCCTGTCCAGTCCCAAAACTGAAAAACAGATGCAGGTGCAAAATCTGCCACTGCCACACCATTGACACAGTGTCCATCTGCTGATGCAGAAAGTGGGAGATAGATAAAGCAATATCTAAAACCAGCAGAGCACAATGTGGACCTGAAGCATTTTGAGAGGCTCAAAAACACTTCCACTTCAAAAGGAACATCATCCATATATGTCTTTGTTCTTTGAGACAAAACCTCATTTCTTCCTAAACTTACCCACCACCTACCTCAAAATTCTACCTAAACTTATCCCAAATGAATGAGATTCGTTAGACTTTCAGTCCCTAATATCTCTTCAGGAAAATATTCCAGAAATTCTGACCATTGGAAATTTTCTGTTTAATTGTATTCAGATCAACAACATCTCTTTGCATTAAATTTACCCACCCCCTCAAAAAAAACTCCATAGTTTTAAGTATTTACAGACAGCAACTAACAGAGGCACTATCCAGAAATTCTGCCAGTATTTGTCTCTTTCTGTTCTTCCAGACGGGCAGAAACAAAAGCTTTTTAGTTGCAACACTTGGTTTTTGTCTCCAATGGAAAGGTTCAGTGATGAAGCTATGCTGAATAGACACTGATTAAGAAATTGCAGCCGTTCTAGAAGCTGCTGTTGATTCAAGGTGAGAGGAATTGCACCGAGCTGGAATTAGCTGGCAGCGCACAAAGAGGAATTTCCATGTTGTCAAAAATCTTCCACTGTGTCTGATTCTGGCATTATTTCCTACTGGCTTGCTAAGAAAAAATGAGCCCTCATCACACCCCTCTGGTGCTTTCTTTGCTCCTTGGATGAATATTCTGTGAGTGCAAATAAAATGTTCAACAGCAGCAATTTATTTTCTGTCTCTCACAGGAAGGACTGGAGGCAGCCATCAGGAGCTGGAAGCAAGTTTTTACAGCAAAAGCCTCCCTGCCAGCTCTGGGTTGCTCTCCTCCTTCTGCCCTTTTCCTGGGAGATCACAGCCACAAGGCACCACAAGGCCACACCAACATGGTGCTGGTCCTCAGCCCCATCTCTACAGCTCTAAGAGCCTGCCTGACACTCAGGAAATTTAGCCATGAAGATCCAGACCCAGCATTCCTGAACCGCAGACAGGATGCACAAGCAGTCCCAAACTGGGCAGAGAATCAATATCAGGGAGGAATATCTCAATATTATTGCAATACAAGCCTAGGATTTAAACAGCCCATGTCAGAAGAGCTAAGACATGCCATCACAAATTTTTTATTAGCTATCCATTGGGCTTTTAAGCTTCCAGCTTCCCAGAGTAACAGTTATGCTTGAAACCATAAAGTATTTTTTCCCTCTGCCTCCAAAACTGCAAACACACAATGCAACAATGCTTAAGCTTGTTGGCTCTCTTCTCTTACAGAGCAGTCACTGCCTCTGTGTTGCCTTTCTGTTCTCTCCCAGGGTGCTGGCAGCATGTGGGTTAATGGGACAGTTGTTTGAATGAAAGGCATTTCCAATAAATCAGCAGATAGCAAAAGGGGAAAAGCACTAGAGTAATTTCTTCTGCTCACAATTTCATTATGTTCTTGGCTTTGAGCCATTGTAAGGTAAATCAGTCAAGTCATGTTGCACAGACATTTCTGAAAGAACAGTTTTTTAAATCACTTGGTAAGCCACACTCCTTTTGAATGGAGAATCCTGCTTGTTTTCTATGGTACTTTATGCTCATTTTAAAGTTGTGAAAAGGAGAGCTGCAGTCAGAGCTAGAGCTGCAAAGAACACCTCATGGAACTGTCCCCATGGCCCACATTCTCCTTTCCTTGCTGCACCAGACCTGATGACAGCATCCCAAAAAATGGACACACGCTCCCTCTCCAGTTCCCTTTTAGCAACAAACCTCGGAGTAATGCTGACCAAAGAAGGGATCACTGCTTGTAGGACCTTGGCCTGGGCAAATCTGCTCAGCTTTCCATTCCCATCTGGTGTTCTCTCACCAGTCACTGGCTCACAGCTCCTTGGCAAACATGGAAAAATGCAGAATGCCCAGAATGCCCAGGCTATTTTCACCACTGGGAAGGCTGTCCTAGGATGAAACTCCCAGAATAGGGACATGGAGGCTGCTGGCAAAAATATTACAGTTTTGACAGTCTCTTCCTTCTCTTTCTCCCCCACAAGACTGGTGTGATCAAGAGGAGGCAGAGCAGTGATGCAGCAGCAGAACACCATGGACAGAGAAATGGGAGATGGAGACCAGGCAAACACCACACAGCTGCACATGGCCCTGAAAGCACCAGCTCGTCCTGCACAAACTGTCTCCCAGCATTTTAATGGCTTCAAACTTCACACACTACCATTATTGTTCAGTATTTTTCCCTGTACACCTCACAGCTTTCAACTAAATGTGTTCATTCTGTTTTCCCCCATTCCCACATTGTACACCCTCAAAGTCCCTGAAAGTGCCTTCATGATTTGGAGTCTCACACAATTTACTGAAATACTGAGCATCAGTTACAGAAGCCACATATAAAAGCCAAACACACTCTAAGAATCTCAAGTTAACACAGCAAAAGCATCCTCACAGGCACTCCAGCAGAGAGAAATCCCAATTAATGCCTTACACAGAAACACAAGCCCTTCATGCTTAACCCTCAGATTTTGAGTGGGAGCCCAGTGTTTGCTGAGAGCAGCTGTGGCACACTTTAAACATCTAATTTTTGACTGTTCAGAACAGAGTGATGGCTGCTTGCTTTTGTCCCCCAAGCATCCACCAACCTCTCACTTGGCCTAGGTTAGCACAGCAAGCAGCTACTGCAGGAGGCAGAGATTCCTCACCAGTTTCTAAACTAGCTGACAGACACTTCCAGCTGCTTTTCAATGCATATTCCACTGTCAATCAAAATTACAGGGTATAATTAAGCAGGCAACAGCCAAGCAATGTCTGTCTTCTACCCAAGAACCCAATGAACAGATTAATTTACCAGTGAAATAGAGTAATATGAATTCCTCTAAAAATAAACCCCTGAGAGACAAGGCACCATCAATTTCTTTCCTATCTAGTAGCAGGTTAAATATTGTATTTTTTCTGCAAAGCAGAGTTTCAAACGTTGTCAAGTACTCAAACCTTTCTGTATCATCCCATATTAATAATGGTGATCTCTGTTCAAGTTGCAAATTCAGCTCCGGGAGGCATCAGTGGCTCCTTCAGCCTCATGACTGGGACAACATAAATGGCACCAGATGTCAGAAGGTCATGAGGTGCCACACAAACCATTGCAGAGTTGACAGAACCTGCCCCAGGCTGTTGTAGGTTCCTGAGACCTCCTCCTAAATACCTTCCTCTACCTGACATTTCTTTGTGCAGTAGGTATTATCATTTTGCATTGCTGAGCTTTAATTACTTTGACAACTTGCAGGGGACTTTTAAAATAATAATTTATTTAATCAACAGGTTTTTTTCATTGTAATGTTTGATAGCAGCAAGAGATCATGCTAAGATAATGAAAAGCACTGGAGCAGCTGAAAACTTAATTAAAACATGTAAAAATTAATTATACTGCTCATCACTGATTTTGTCTGAAAAAGCTGATATTGCAAATAGGAAATCAAAAGCAAGGAGGTCATGTAGAAAATCACTGGTGTGAAAGTGATATATTACAGAAAAAATACATGCATGCTGAGAGGAGCCATTCACCCCAGGTCGGTGGCCCCGTGCTCAGCTGAACTCCATCCCACCTCACTGAACTGCCAATCAAGCATCAATAAGGAGGCTGATTAAGGTGCAGCCAGAAGAACAGAGCATGTGGAATATGACTGTTATGTAGATATGTGAGATCACAATCACATCATTAATAAAGTCAGATTTTACAGGATCTTTTTCTGCCTCTGTCCCAAAAAACCCCAAAAAACCCAAAGAAGAAACCAAAGAAGAGATTAGTAGTGTAACTATGAAATGTCATTCCTCAGGCTCTGCAGAAATGCCTGAGATGTGTGCCTGGATTAGGACTACACACCTTGGTGTTGCAGAAAGGAGTTACAGCATCACTTACTGTCCATAACTAACCAGGATCTGCATTCAATCCCTGTGTCAGGGAGGCAAGGGAAGCAGCCAGTTTTTAGTCTGCAAAAAAATAATGTACTCTGTTTAAATAATAATGCTCTTTCCCTCCTGTCAGTTCCTGAACTTGTTTATAAAGCATATTAGATCCTATTTTCACTTGAATCAGTAGAGCCACTTAAGGTACCCTTGGAATAAAATACCCCAGTACAGAAAGGCCAACTTGCTATGGACATAAATTTTATCCACAGCTCTACCTTTGGGCAAGTCACTTAACTACTCTGAGCCTAAAGCATGGAATGAAGGAAATACTGCTTTATCAAACTCAGCAGAAAGATTATCTAATATTATCTAATATTTATAAAGCACTTTCTGATCCTTCAGTAAAGACCATGGGAATGTAAAGAAGTACTGACCCAGATAAGGGTTAAGAGCAGAATCTTTTTTCCAGTGAGGGCTCTCAAATGACCTTGCAATTTTAGGATTTATTTTCAAGGTAAAGGAAGATCTGTCAGGTCTAGGAGCCACGTTCTGCTCTAAGTGTAGATGACTTGCTATCAACAAGGAAACAAGTTTAGTCACTGATCCAAATGTCAGGAGCTGCCAAATCAGTACTCTGATGAAATGTCAGGAACACTAACGTGATTTCAGGGCTTCACTGATTTAACAGCCAAAATGGAATCTGGTCACATTCTTTTATTCCTCTAGGAAATAACAAATAACCAGCAATACATATATACCCTTCTTCAATTTCTTTGAAGTTGAACAAGCAGAAAAAAAAAACCCCACCTCAACCTCTAAATATTTCCACTTCTGTGTTTTAAAGGAGTCTGATCTCCACATGCTGGAACTTCAAGAGTACAAAGATCCCATTCAATTAGGAAAAAAAACCCAAGGATTTTCACACACCTGTAACTGCACCTTGTGCAGGCAGATAACTCTGCAAAGGCAGTCATCCAGTCATAAGGTTCATGGGAATCAAAATACAGTATCTGACATACTAGAATGTTCAAAGGACAAAGCAGGCACACTCAGAAAAGCCAACTGTATACTTTAAGACTATTTTCTTAGCCAACAAGAAAACTAAAACCAAGCCACAACAACTAATAGCTTTTATTTAAATTCATTAACCTAATCCCAAAGAAATCTCTCTTCAAGCAGACAGATGTTTATAAATAAAGCATTTAAAATATTCATATGCTGTTGTCAGAAATACCCTGTGGGGAAAGAATGGCCATCAAATCCTTGTCATAGCAAGGAAAGTGCTGAAGAATTTCAGTGCTGGGAGAAACTGCAGATGCCTCACATGTTGGGCAACTGTAAAAAACTCTGCCCCAGTTATTAAGCACAGGATAAAAACCCTACAATTGTGTAAGAACAATTCCACAATGCTCATTTCATTGATTACACAGGTATCACTAAACAGACCCCAAACCATCTCCTTTGTTAAGAAAAGGAGCGTGCTGCACATTCCCTTTCTGCACACAAGGATTACAGGGAGACACCTGCAAAGGAGCAGCAGGTGCTCTGCAGGACAGGAGTGGTTTGCTGCTGAGCAGCAGGGATGGTATTTCCCATGGGAAGTGTGTTGATAAAAGCTGGCTGGGTTATTGCAAAAACACAACTCTCACAGCTGACACCACCACCCCTCATCTCTGGGTGACAGCCTGCAATGCACTGACCCTGTACTGACACAGACTCGAGTGTTTCTCACATAAAGGAGCTTTTATGTGCAACATATAATTGGTCTCAAGTTCTGGCACTTACTTTAAGTTAATTATCTATCCTGCACTACACACTGAGGAAGTCCTACTGTGGAACTTGAAAACCCAAGTAACATCCCATTGCCAGCATGGCACTGATTCATTTTATAATTCAACCTGGACAGCACTTCCACAGGAGTGAATATAAAAGTATCTCCTGCCAGGAGAGCACTGCCAGGTCTTTTATAAATACTACAGAAGTTTCCCAAGCAGGTGGCCCATCAAACTCAAATAATTGATCCACATCAGTTAGACCTGGAAATTCAATAGTACAGCACATCATTACAGCAGTCAACATAAGAGGAAAGTCCTTGTGGTTTTGCCTCCAGCCAGCACTTGAAAGGAAATGGAAAAGCTCTGCTCTCTTTTCAGCTTGGCACATGCCTCCTTTGAAGTTTTTAGGGGAACAGCAAATACTAACAAGCCCTGTGAGAGGCCCCTCCTCTAAGACTTACCTGCTCTTCTGAAACACAACTGCATCACAATATTCACTTTTTCATTATTGGAAACAGCTCAGTGTGGATAGAAGTAAATAAATATACCTGGCAGGTTCAAGCAGTGCTGTTAAATGCCCCATTTCCTTATGGAATGCAGTTTTAATGGACAACTTTCCCCCCATCCAACTTCTCTGCACACCTCTCCTGGCGGCACTGCCGTGACAGCAGCGGTCAGCGAAGGACACGGATTCATCTGCACAGGTAGAGTGAGCAGCTGAACATCCCTACTGCCTCAAACCCACCTGCCAGAGGGACAAACACCCCAGCAGGGACATCTCAGTGGATGGGGGCACCACTGCTCACAAAAAAGGTGACTGACTCCCAGTTACAGTGGTTCTCCACAGATGAGATGCTGGATCTCCTCCATCACTGCACTTCCTTGCATCAATCACAGCCTGATTACGTTGGTTATAATTTTTGCTTAAGCATCTAAGCCTTACATTTCCAGCAGTTTGGCTTCCTGTGAAGTAGTGAAGCCACTTGCCAACTATGCATTAGGACTTAGAAAAGATAAAAGTGATGTCTGAACCACTGAAAGCACAGAAGAAAATTCTTATCAGCCTCAATCGCTTCATGAATAATTTACTGAATTTGCACAGGAAAGTTTTAGGAAATACAACTATTAAGGCTGTAGCCCACAACCTGTACTTTGCCTGTAAAAGCTTTCAGTGCTACCAGCAGCCAGAGGAAATAAAAAAGTTTTCACCAAAACAGTAAAGAAAAGCAAAGCCTGATCCTAAGCATGGTGTTTGCTTCTTCAGTATCACACACCCACGCCCCAGAAAAGTTGCAGGCCACTCCATCAAGGAGATACCACTATAAACTATCATCTACAAAACTTATCTCTTATGATAAGCATTTCTGTTCTTAGTGTTTTTTATATTCATTTGGAAACTACATCAGCAGCTACACTTAACACTTCCACAGATGCCTGCCGAAGTTGTTTCACAACACCGCAAACAGCGCAACAAGCTGGGTAGGCTTGCCAGGCAGGAGAGGAGGGCTGGAGATGCTTCTCCCTGCCAAACTCTGTGCTACCAAATACCCACCACAGCATGGCCTGAGATTCCTGGCTGAAAAAACAGCTTCTCCACGTGTGCTGAAGTCAGCCCAGGGACTGCAGCAGGAGCAAGACCTGTGGCACCCCCAGGGCTCCTTTGCTGCTCACAGCCAGATCCCAGCTCACAGGCACGGAAATGCTGGCACTCCAGAGAACAAAGAGTGAGAGAGTTCTCTCTTCCCATCTCCTTATTCTCGCTACACTGAAGGACTCAAGATGCAGCCCCACAATGCTGCAGTGGGTGAGGAGCCCTGTGACAAAGCCCTGGGTGTGATGGCTTTGTTGCTAACCAGGCAGATCACCTGCAATGCCACTGGACTCTGCAAGTGTTGGGACCTTCTCCAGCTGAGAAGGATGCTAAAGACAGCTTGGGCACTGGGCCACTGATAGAAACAAGTTTGGGAGCTTTGCTGATTTGAATTTGGGTTTTTTTTTCTTCCCCCCAGATTTTAGGCAGTGTTGACAGTGAGATCAGTTCTAACATCCCAGTGCTCCCTTGAGTGATCCCAGGGCAGCTCTTCACAGAGCTCATGTGGGTTAAATCACCTTCTCTGCTCCCTCTGCTACCTAAGGGGGAATCTTGGGAGCCTGTGCTCCCACCTAAACCCTCCAGTCAATCTAATCAAAGTCAAAGAAAGTCAGGGAAGGTCAAAGAACATTAGATGAAATGACATCAGGCCTTTATTTTCCAGCTTCCACCTTCATAAAATAGGTATAATCATACTTACTTTCAAAGAGAATTGTAAGGCTTAATTAGATAATTAACATGAAAGTGCCTTTAAAAAGTCTATGTATACACAAAGCTCTACTGTATTATTAGTGTAGGCAGGCATGGGGAGCTCTTAAAAGATTTTCTAACAGGTTATTTGTTATTCTGGGAGAAGTCTTTAGCTGCATACAGCAGTAGTATAATTATTATCATCAGATTCACTTCCTAAAGATATTTATGAAACACTGTGGGGAAAAAAAAAAAGCATCCAGTTAAGCAGCACTGAGCTGAGGTTCTGTTTTGTTGCACACGCTGATTAGGAACGCTGTTGAAGTGTTGTTTTGCCATTGTGGAAATGCTGGTGCCAGGAAATGCAGTTATATGCTTGTTACTTGAATCATCATTATTTGGGTATAATTGCTAGGTGTCAGTGATTTCAACTCCTTTTTGTTTTTATCTGTGTTTCTTTGCAATGGGATTTTTTTATGGAGTCTGATGGATCATTACAAGAATGTGCAAAAACAGGAACCAGACTCGCACTGTTGCACAGCTGATTTTGACTGTACCACACACTCAGAAATTTCTCTCTCCTGTGCATTGCATAAAGATGATATATATATTAAAAATCACTGAATTATGAATGTGAAAGTGGGGACTTTCACCAGCCAATGGGAGCTATGTGCTATTCTATGTTCATTAAAATATACAAATTACAAATACTCCACCTCAACTGTAGTACTAGGGATGGGAATAAGCAGGGAAAATTTACTCTCCTATGTCATATAAAGACTTCTGTAGTCCATAAAATTTCCCTTAAGAGCCATGTGAGGAGGATTTCACCCTAAAACCCTATTTCTTTGGTTCTTTTTCAACCAAATGTCATGGTAAACTATACCGTGATCGGGTTCACATGAGCGTCATACATCTACTCTCAGCAAATTTCTGTTGACTGATTTCCATGCAAAGTAAAATCAGAGACAGGCTTATTGCAGATATGTCTGTACAGCTCAGGGCTGGGCCCTAAAATATTGCATCAGATCTCTTTCTTCAGAAGTTTCAGGACAGCCCAACAGTTGGACCCAGCACAGCTGCTCTACAGTACCTAAAAATCAGGCAAACCCAAGATTCCTTTTCCATTAAAAAAAATCCTTAGAGAGAAGTTTGTACTGTCCATTCTGTTGTAGCTTAAGGAATGAAGATGTCAATCCAACCATCAAGTTACAGAGGCTTTCATCTTTACTTTGCATCAGCAAGTACAAGAATTAGCTGAACAAATTCTTTTCAGAGTGATGGAATAATAAAATTGTCAGGAATTGGATTCACCACCTTACAGCTTCTAATAGTCCATATCATTATTTGTTATTTTGAAGAAATCAATACAGCAACATATTCCCCAAAGTGAAAGTATCTATAAATCTCATTTGCAATAACAAATTTAATTTTTAAATCTGTTCATTTTGATCATTCTCCATGATTCTGGTACAAAACTGGGCAGAAAATGTGTTTCCACCCAACTCTAATTGAGTAGAAAACCCTCCATAAGAGAACAGGAAAGGAATCTAAACAACATCAAATATTTATATCATGGGAAAAACATCAAGAGATCTTTTTTGCAGCTTGTACTGTATATATTTTACATGTAAATTAAGCTGAGTGGTTCCTCTTCATAGCTTCAAGCTGCTGCTAATGCTTCATAGATTTTTCAGGCAGACAAATATTGGTGAAAAGAGTTTTATAACCTTCATACTGAAGATTTATGGTTAGACGTGAACTAGAAGCCTAATGCACTGACATGTGGCCTTGGCTCAGTCTCATTATAAAGTCATCTGTATCCCTGGTATAATTGCTGTTGTTTGATTGTAAATCATCCCTCCTTCCATGCAGCTCTGCCGCTTCTGATGTTGGTGAAACACATGGGATTCTCCTGGTGCTTGCATGGCTTACACCACAATTAGTGTCAGCTTGCACTAAAAGTGTTGCAGCTTTGGAAAGTGTTCAAAACCTTCTGGTTTTTGCTCTCTTTCCCAATGCAAACTGGCACTGCTTCTTCCTGCCCTGGCTCCACTTGTAAAAATAATCTGTCTGCTATTTTTAAATGTTTTCAGTTGCTTCAGTTCAGCCCTTGTGCTGCTCCTGCTAGAGAAGCACGGCCACACCGACTTGGGGAGAACTGCAGTACCTCCAGCAGCTGGCAAACCCCACTCCAGCAATTCACTGAGATTCCCAAACAGCATTACACTAAATTAATGCTTGTGGTGGAAATGAGCCAATGCAATTAGAACACGGTGCTTACACTGTGACATTTTCTATTAGCCAGAAGCGGACGCCAGGACCGCCAGGTATTGTGCTGCTACAAGGGGCCATTAATGCACCCATGGCCACTTACCCAAAACAACAGACTTCAGCAGGAGCAGATGGCAAAGCTCTGCATTTCTCCTACCTGCTTCCAGCTTGCAATCTCTGGCTGGTTACAAAAGCAACCGTGCTCCTTTAAAACATGGAGACCACTGTAATTAGCAAAGCCATCATCCCAGCGGATGGTTTTCAAGCTCACGAACCACTGGAAAGTTTAAATGGTTTTCAAAGAGATTTAAGCACAATTCTTAGAGGGCACATCCATGATGGTCTAAATAGGACTGCTGTCTCAGAAAATCTTTGCAAAGTACAAACTGTCAGAAAAGAGGAGCATAAGGCCTGGGATGGATCACTCCATCCATTCTGCTCGTGTGTCAGCATCCTCTTCCAGTGGCAGATGAAGTAGAAACGTTCTGTACTTCATCCAGACTGGCACCATGGTTCTTATGTCTCTAGGAGCAATCTCTCCACAAAGAGAACAGGTTAGTGGGTGTTCCACAGAGCCAAACAGCAGCCAGAATGTGGGACAGGGCCACAAGGCCAACCTGGCACATCCACATCGAGTGTTTGAGATGTTTTGCACCATCCTAATGGGATGACATTGTCCTAAGGGGGACAAGACTCTTTAACCTGGGCCCATAAAGCCACATCTGCTTTGAGATGCTTGCTTAAGGCTCATTAATGTGCCTGCTTAAGCACCTTACTGGATTCACATGGATTTCTCGAAGCAACTCAATGATTTATGGAACTAATGCTTAAAAGTGAGAGTTTTTCTTGTTTAACCCAAAGGTGCAATTTTTGGCTAGCAGCTGTGGAAGGCTGATCTTCTTTTACCAAGCAAGAAAAAAGGCACATTCTCATTGCATTACACTCAATAGATGCATACAATTCCTGTCCTTACTGTTTCAAACAAGTAATGACCTTCACCTGTGTTTGCTACTGGTAAGTTTGGGAAAAGATATAAATATGGAGAAGACTGTCTTTTTTTAAGAGCCAGCTATGCTGTCTTTAGCTGGGATTTGTTTCCCTCTTGAGGATTCTTGGTCCAGTTGCATTCCCTCACAGTTTTCTCTGCATAATCTCCCAAACACAGGCTGGCCTTGCTGGGTTTTCTCTAGAAGATGCTGCACTAGGATGGATCGTGCCATCAATGGAGTACAACTTCAAAGAATTTTTGCAGCACATGTGGATTGTACTCTGTGTTCTCTACAAGACATCTTCATCAGGAAACAAAAAAAAAATCAGCAAGGATTTTTGGCAAGTTGATGACAGAATTCTGAGCTGGGAAGACAGAAACCTCAAAAACCCCCAAAATTAGAACTGGGCTTTTTTGAGTCATGGCTGCAATTCTGAGATGCTGTTAAAGGTGATGGCAGCCACAGGACATTATTTCAGCAACTCTCTTCCTCCTCAAACTGTCTTAAATTCCAGCCAACCCTGGGCATCCAGCTCAGATTTCCTGAAAATACCCCATGACCAAAGCCAGGAAGGGCGACCTGACCTGTTCCCTCTGGCTCAATTCATGTTCTTGATGCTGTCTTGCCACCACCTGCACTCTGGAATATCAAGTCCAGAATGACAACAATGTAGGGCTACACCAACTTGCACTCACTGAAGATCAAACCCACAAATTCTATTAGAACTCAAACCATTAAAGCAGCAAATCGCCACAATAGCTACATTATTATACAAATTAATTTTAACTAGAATATATATTCACTGTGGAGAACATGTGTATACACACACTCAGAAAGCTATTATGTATGGAAATATATTTGAAAATATTTGCACTACGATTATTTCTTCAGCTCCAGTATTTATCTCTTAAAAATGAATAATACATTTGTGAGATACTTTTCATTTTCAAAGCAGGAATATTATGCTTTACTTCTGACAAAGAGTAAGCAGCAGGGATTGCACCTGATCTGTCCCCAGAGAGTAAATCACTGTTGTGATGTTAAATCCTGCAGGTGGGAAGAGCAAAAAACCACCCAATTCCACATCACCTGCAGCAATGGATTTCTTAAAACTTCCCAGTTAAGCAGTATGACCAACCTGCTCCATGCCATCCCGCAGAACCATGAGCTCCTCTCCTTAGTTACAGTCTCTAAGGCAGCCACAATATGCTGGAAGGTGACCCTGGACAGCTTTATCCTGCACCATGCTCCTCCCATCCCAATTATTTGTACTGAGGAGCTGGAGCACATGGAACACAACAACAAGAGGCAGGTGGGTGCCAGCAGCAGCAGGGTGAAGAGAGAAGGCAAGCAAAGGTGTGAGTTGGAGATCCTGGGGTTGCTGCATGCTCAGGAATGTGAGGAACAAATTGCAATGACAGATATTTTTTCTTGGTTTTCCCATTTTCTTCTTGCTTCCCTGAAGAGCAGCTTCACAGAGCTCTATGTTTACCACAGACCTCAACTTTTCCCCAAAGAACTCCCCGTTCATCCTGCCAGAACGACAGGTTTTTAACTTTGCTGATGTTGCATGGGGGATGTCAGTGAGAGCAGTCTGGAGAATAATCCTGTGGCGCTTCCCCCTCCAATTTGTTCAAAACCTTTCAAAGGAACAAAATCCCCACCAGCCATGCAGCCTGGGAAGCAACAGCATTCCCGTCAGGATAACCTCCTTCCTTGTGTGCTTGCTCAAGTGGAAAAAGAGGGGAAAATCCCATATGAGAATCGAGCCAAACTGCCACCACCTCACATTTGGTGGGAAGAACTGGGAAAAATTGTGTGGGAATTCTCAAATTTTTAACTAACTTCCCAAAACCACTGTGTTTGCTTTATGGTTTAAGCCTCTGTGCAAAGAACAGCCTGAGGGAAGGACTAGAGGCTGGTATTCCAGGGAAACACTTCACCCTCTTCCTTCTAGCACCACCATTATCCCTTCAGCTGAGTTTCCACCACTGTCTCCATCATCCTAAGCACAATCAATGCTTAGAACATTTGGAAACAGGGCTGTAGCAGCCCAGGAAACGTACAGGATTTAATGTCTGCAGAAGCACAAAAGCACTGTCTCCAGAGCACTTAACATATTGACAAGCTGTGTGAAAAGGGAATGTTTTTCTCCAAGTTTCCAGTTATTTTGGTTCCTCTGAGGAAAGCATCTCTATCACAATATCCCACACAGACAGGGCCCCTTGCTGCTTCAATAGCCCCAGATGCTGCAGTCATCTCGGTGCATTTTAAATCAAAATGATCACACCAATTAATCTAAACTGAGTAAGGAAATAGACACTTTAGGCAGGGAAGTCACACAGCAGAATATTTTCCAGAGAAGAGCTTATGCACAGGAAAGGATTGCACTTCCAAGGTTTTGGTTTAATAATTAAAAAATTTAAAAAAGCAATCATGCAAGCAAGTGGCACTCTCCTTAATTAAGGAAGTCAATTCAGAATCAATAAAAGGGCAATTAATCTGTGGGTGTCACCGGCTCTGAATTATGCTGATAGCTCTGAAGAGGGGACCCTGTGACCTCTAACACTTCTCCCAGAGTAGTCTGAAGGTTTTCACACCCTGATCTGTTATTTTATGACAGACAGAGTTAGAAAACAGACTGATGTCAGGAAACGCTGAAGGAGGAGGGAACTGAACGGCCTGTGATTTCTGCAAAATTATTGTGGTTGGATTTGTCATTGTTTCAGGTCCTTCTAGAGACAGATTGAAGGGAAAAAGGGAATTCAGTGGAGGGGCTCATGTGCTGTCCTGAGGACCCCACACATCCCCCCCAGCAGGAGCTGGTGCTGCTTCAAGCTTCTCTTCCTCAGGGTCTTCCAACAGGTCCCTGGCAGGCTTTGGAGAGGAGGAGCACACAATTCAGCACAGTCCCCCTGTCCCTTTCTTTCCATTCTCTGGGTAAAAGAGGGCAGTGCAGGCTTTGGAAGGGGAAGAAGCAGAGCACAGCATCATCCCCTTGGCTCCCCCCTGGCACACCTGGGCACCGCAGCACGGGGATCTGCGTTATCGCCGACACGCACAGACTGGCACAGAGGGGAGTTACTTGGCTTGTTTAGGGCTGCACTTCAGCAGCTGATGAGACATCTCAGTGCTGTGGGAGGGAAATGCAATGAAATCCAACAGCAGAGAAGAGAAAGTTGTGTAGAGTCACTCCCTCCTCAAAAGACAATCCCTCCGAGTCCTCTTCATTACTTATGGAATATGGGGCTACCAGAGCATGATAAAATATCACACTCTCAGTCCCTGTACAAGTATTATATTAAAGAATATGTAAAAAGCCAGATCCAGGGTAAGCAGAGGTACCACTAAGCTGCCATCCACGGGTGGCTTAAGAAGCTTATCTGCATTATTCTGTACCACTCTCCACTGACAACTTTAACAGTCACTCTAAAAACATCTTATTTCCTCCACTGTGTCCCAAGCATCTCCAGCTAATACCACATGCAGCACAGACTTAATTACAGCTGGTTTTCCCCAGCTCATTGTGCCCCATGAAGATCAGTTTTGACTGACATAGCCCCAAATCTGAGAACTCAGACTTGATCTCTTTGTTTCTATTCTTTTCCTGGTCCAGGGTTACAGCTGGTCTTTTGGTGCCTCCCTTTGCCTATTCTTTATTACCAATCCCCTGTCATCAATTCTAAGTTAGACATTTCACCTTCTCTGGCAGGAGCTCTCCAGTGTGAGATGACTAACAGACATTAAATTGTTAGTCTTATGTTCCCTTTAAAATGTGCTCAGAGCAAATGCTAATAGCAGCACATCTCAAAAGTCTCCTACCAGCATTTGTCTTGATCTTTCATTACCCATCTGTCAAAACCCTGGTGACAGTTACAAGTCTAAATCAAAGTTCAGAGGCACCTGTTAGTTTCAAAAAACTTTTGCCTCCGAGGCCTACATTTTAAGAAGCTAGGTGTGCTTGCCAAGTCCCAGCATCTGAAACGTTGGCAGGAACTGAGGTATGTGGGCACTGTACATGGTGAGAAAAGCGAGGCAGTTTTCCATTTAAAAAACACATGGGGACAAATAAATCACAGCCCCTGGCCAGAGCATCCAGTAAATTTACTCTGTACCTCCTCAGAGGGGCTCAAGTAGCTTCAGCTTGAGAAGCCAGGCAGGGTAAAGTGACAAAGAATAAAGGAAAAGAGGCACCAGTGAAACAGCTAGAGTATCCAAAATTCAGGAGGCTGCTGTTTTGGGAGGCTGGAGATAATTAACCTGTGCTAATCTGATCAGAGAGGGGGTTACAGATGCACAACTCTGCTCCTGGAGCTGGAAAAACACAGGTTGTGGCTGGGTGTGAGGGATGATCACGGAGAAAGACAACCCAAGAAGGCTCTCAATCCTCTTCAGAGACTTCCTCTTCCCCACTGGAGTCCCAGTCTTTGGATCTGACCTACAGTTTTAGTCTTTGGTATCTAAATTCAGCTCTCCAGACTCTTGAACAGAAAGCAGGCTGAAAAGTAAGAACCAAGTAAGAAAGCCCTCCACAAAGGCCTGGAAAGTTGTTTTTGGTGGAAAAACAACCTTTGTTCAAACAACTAGCAGCTGTTAATCATAAAATCATCAGCCACAGCCTGACACTGTTTATTTTGCCAACTGTTTGTTGTACCTGCTGCAGACTCTCACACATTTCCAACAGTTGCAGCACATTTTCCACTTTTTGGAATGGTTTATTTTAATTTGAATGTCTCACATCTGTTGAAAAAAACCCTTTGAAACACACTACTGCCTACACCTTCCTGGCCATTTCTGACTTAAGTATCTCAAAACTGCATGCCACAGTGTGTCCTTCAGAAAGGACAGAGTTGGACTGCTGCTTTACCAGATATCCTGAAAATCTGCTGGATTATGCACAATTTACTTTCTCTTATAAGCACAATTTTGACATAAAGACATTAGCTTTGGATTTCTATTTACGCTTTCCCATTTTTTTCAGGAAACTCCTACCAATACCAAACAAAATAATTCATGGTCATCACATCTTGGCTTTGTACTGAAATGGGTAGAGAAAATAGTTTGCAGCAGAGCCAAACAGCACATTCCTGTGCAGAAATCATTTTTGCAGCTCCATTATTTGCAATCAACAAGCAATGCTGTGCTTCAAGAGTTGATTCTGCTACCCGGACCAGAAATTCTGTTCCCCTTTCTCTGTCTTGTTAGAGGAGACTCAGCTCAGTGTGTGCCTTGTGGTTTTATCCTGTGGTTTTATCCACAGCACCTGGAGGCCACATCAGAGCTGCAGCTGCCAACCTCAGTGACCTGTGCATGTCCATGTCCTGATCACCCCTTCCCCAGCTTAACCTTTGTCTTGTCTGCACACTCCAAGCAGCTTTAAAACAACCTGGAATTCTGTTCTGAGCAATGAGAAGCTCACAAAAAAAGAACCCCCAACCTGCACCAGTGCCTCTGTGCAACAGGTCCTGCAGGAATCTGACTCACTTCTCGTGCCAGTCTCTGAACTTAGACCTAATAAATCAAGACCAGGCTATAAGCCAAGCAATGCATCTTTTTCCGTGGGTGGCAGAATACAAATGCAATAATTCGTTCTGATTATGGTGTTTGATTACTGAGTGTGAGACAAGGCTCAAACAGAATGTAACTTTTAATTACACCATTCTGTGGCAGTTCACTGAGAAGCCAGAAGCTCTTTCAGGGCTGTGCAAATGTTTGCCTCATTCCTGATAAAGCCTGAAATATGTCTTGGTGCTTTCCATAGCCTCCAGGCATAGTCTGTATTCATTCTTGCAGATCTCACTGTTGATTTGCTGTATTTTACTATTGCTACCCTGGCAACCCTATGAAACATAAAAAGCTGATTTCTCTAAATCTCATTTATATTAAAAAAATGTATTTAGATACTTCTAAATAAACAACACCTGCTATCTAATGCAAACCCATGCAAGAGTTTAATATGGATGTCATTATGCAAATTATGGTTGACCAAGAGTAGCAAATAAATGCACCCCAGAAACTCTGCACTTTCTCTGCAGACATTACACTGAGCACTGCACATGTCTCTGTGGGAAATCCTTGACATAAATATGGTGGCCTAAGGCTGTAGGAATAGGGTAGGATTTGAACTGAATATGCTATGGCTATTTGAATATGTTTTATATGTGTAATTGAGGCAGAAATACTCCCAGTTGATTTTTAATTTTTTTTTTACTTAAGTATCTCAAAAGATTAATTGATTCATTCACACAAACCCTTCAAGCCATTCCCTCCCCCCCCTCCTCCAGCAGGCAGCAATATTCATTTGTGAACTTCAGGACAACCTCAGACCAACTCACATTTCCCTACCTCCCATATTCTGCTAAAAATCTCCACCAATTTAGCAGTGTCTGTCACTGAAGTGAAACAAAAGCATGAAGAACCCAGGAAATCTCGTGCTTGGATTAATACAGAAGCCTGTGTTCCTCTGGGCATAACAACAAGAGTATTGTGGTCTTCTGAAATTAAAATCAGTTTCCTTTTTCCTTACTGCCTGTTTCTCCCCTGACCCAGCACCACTTCATGGTGAGGAGAAACATGGAAAGGGGAGGGAAATGCAGGTTGGGGTAGACCCTCCCAACTTCTCATGTGGTGGGGAGTCAATGCAGAATCAGGAAAGCCCCAGGGGTGGATGCTGAAGGTTGTGTCTGTGGCAGGAACAAAGGAGAGAAGGTGCATTCAGAGATGCTGCACAAATGAGCACAAGCATTTCACAAAACCTCACGGGGGAGGAGAGTGAGAAGTGGCAGCACCGCCGTGAGCCTGCGGGACATGGTGTGGCGGTGGAGCTGTCAGCATCAACGGGAAAAGGAGGAGGCTGGGAGGGT
Source organism: Anthoscopus minutus (assembly GCA_013399455.1). Lineage (NCBI taxonomy): Eukaryota > Metazoa > Chordata > Aves > Passeriformes > Paridae > Anthoscopus > Anthoscopus minutus. The sequence goes on from VWYI01029353.1 coordinate 1,061,971, forward strand.
TCTGAAGGATAGAGAAGAGCTCAGGGCTTGAGCTGTTGGCTTCAGCTGTCAGCAGGACATCCAGGAAAAGGGAATGGGGAGAGAGAAACCTATGAATCATCAGCCCTGGATGGCAATTAAAACCTCCATGCCATGAGCTGCTCTGTCAGCAAGCCCCTCCTGAAGCATGGGTGGAAGTTGCTCAGAACTTGGCGTTTTCTACCCAGTTTCCCAGAGGAATACGTTCAAACCTATTTATGGCCACCTGCTAATTATGCTGATGTGGAAATTAAGCATATATAGGCCAGAGAGGCTGGCATGGACTGTTCCAACAAGCCAACTTGGTCTCCTGGTTTTATTTCACCAGGCACTAGAGAGAAGTTGCTGAAGAGAAGGATACATATTAAATAAGCAGGTTTTAGACAGTCACTCCTTCATGGTATTTAGAAGGAGCCAGTTGATTAGGCTCATGGTTCAATGAGCCAGCCTGCCTTTGAGGCAGCTCTCTTCCCAGAGCAAAGTTCTCTTTATTTATTTGTTAGGGCCATACTATGTTATCATCATGTCCAGTTTTGATCTGCTTTGATCATTTTCTTGCTTTCTCCTCCACAGAATGGCCACGAACTTGGAAAACTTCAGCACTTATGTCAAAGGTGAAAAAAGCAAGATGTGATTGTGTGTGTGTGTGTAACTTCTCATCTGACACTGAGAGGCTTTATGTGATCACATCTGTTCCGACTGAACCTCCTCACCAGCTTACAGAGGTTTGAAACAGGTGTTGTCTTCACCCCTCTGCCTTTCTGACTGCCAGAATCCCTGAAAAAACCACCCTCCACAGCCCACACCAAGTCCTGAATGTGGCTGTGCTTTGCTTTCGTGGGGCTCCTGCCACAGAGCATCACTGGGTGCTGTCTTTATCAGAGCTGCCAGGGAATGCATTGCTTTGGGCTGGCTTTGCATTGCACAGCAGGGTCAGGAGAAGCCACAGTGCCTTGAATAGAACATCTACTCCCCATGTCAGCAGTTGCAGGACCTTTATTTTAATGTATGATTCACCCTTACATCTTAAAGGGATTCTCGGGCAATTTCACAAATCTTTAATTTCAAATCTCGCAGAAGATTTAAATGCAAACATTTTCTTCTCAGAGCCCATGAGTGCCAGTGTGAATCAAGCACCACTAATGAGATCATAAATCAGGCATTTATGCCCCTTCCTGCTAGACAAATGGCATAACCTTGAAGTATAATAGAATGTGGAGCCCACACCTCCTCCCCAGGAAAAGCCTCCTGCCCAGTCTCCAGCACGCAGGGAAGAAGGCTACACACAATTCCCACCCCATAATTTCCCTGCTTAGGTCCAGGTAAGCCTGTCCTGGATGGGGATGGGTCTCCTGTATCTCAAAAATGTCTGTCAAGGTGATAACAGTCTCCTACAAAGACCCCCAGAAGGAAATCAGAGCTATGCACAGAGCTTCCAAAATCCTTGAGAAAGCCTCATTGCTGAGCTTTCCCCCAGAAATCCTCACTGCAACCACACTTCTCCATGTAAGCTGGGCTTTAGAAGCAGCTCAGGCTCCATCAAACTTTCCTGGTTGTAAAAATGTCACCTTCCTGCTCTCAGTCATACAAAATGGGCCATGGTCCCTCCTCAGTCCCAGCTTTTCTCTCAGGGAAAGGAATACCTCTGAGGCAGTGCTGCCCAAGTTTCCAGCTTTGTATTTCTCTCTGGGTTCTCAGAATCATCTTTCTACAGCCTGGCCAAGGAATATCCCCAGGGAGAGTTACACCTGGACCAGCACATAAAGTTAAGTCAGCTCCTCTGAAGCACAAACCAAGCAAACAGCCTCTTGACACACAGCTGAGGGCTGTGGGTGCAGATTTTGGATGGAAGTCAGAATTCAAAGCAAAGTTTAATGGCAGTTACTATTCGGAAACAAGCCTGTCTTGTTATTATTTTTAGTACATTTCTCAGACTTGTCATTATGTACTTCTGATTGACAGTTTTAATGCCAGGCAACTGTGCTACCTTTATCCTTCCCTGCAGGATTACGTGAGAATATTCTTTAGAGGGAATATCACACTGGGCTAAGGTTAAAAAACAAGACATGCAGCAAGCTCCAAGGTGCCTTCCCGTATCTCTGAAATATAAACGATTCCCTGGCATAAAAGATTCTGAAATACATAGCCATAAAGTCAAAGCTCTGCTAAGCAAATAACAAATACAAGAGGAAGCTCTGCCTCCAAAGGCTCTGAATCACAGCGACAGCTACAGTATGCGCCAAGCTAAAATATTTCCAAAGAAGCCAAAAGCTGTCAGCAGAAGGTAGCAAAACACTGGCCAGTTCTTAGACTTTGATTATAATTCACACAGAAATACACACTGGGGGGATGGACCTACAGCTTAGAAAAAGTGCAGTCTGTGTTTCTTGGAGACTTTTATATCCAGGTGTTAAAGACTGAGGGTCTTGCACCCTGCTGCAATGACACTCAGTAACTAACAGGTAACAGCTACATAGGAGCAGGTGCCAGAATATCAGATGGTTTGGGAATTTCTTCCTGGCTCCTGAGAGCCAATACCACTGCTGGGTACAATCAGTCAAAACACACACTCTCACTTCGCCTTAAAAAATTCTCTCTGTTAACAGCTGAAGAATAAAGTCAACATACATTGATGGAATTGGCCACATAAATTGATGGAATTGGCCACTGTCTATGTCATGGAATGTTCATGAGCACACCTCTGTTTTAAGACTCAAAATGAGACCACAAGCCTCATTTTTCTTTGACAAAAAGCATTTTTCTTTTGCTAAAAATGCAAGAAAACCTTATATTTAAAAGCCCAGCTGGGCAAATAATTTCCTAAAGGTTTAACAAAGGCATGTTAGGCATGCAGCACACCTAAACATAACAGTTCCTGGTGTTCAAGATGGGCTTTCCAAACACAAGCACTTGGATTTCTCAGTGTACATGTGAATTCCTCCATCCACAAAGAAGACCCACAGTGAGCAGTTACCCGATCAGAGGAAGAGGATAAATTCACTGCTCCAAAAAGGAACATTTTCCTGGCTGCTTTAAAGGAATATTAAGGAGCACAGAAAATTACTCCAGGAGACAAGAGTACAAAAACCCCAAGAGTTTACCACAAAACCTTCAAGACCAGGGGAGCGAGGCTCAAGCTGTTTGCACGTAAGGCCAGGCAGGATTTTGGCCATTTCAGCTGCATCTCTACCCAAAACTGCAGCAAGGAGCAGGCCCTCAGCCAGGTGTGTTGCCCCTGGATGACCAGTTTGCAACTGGGGATTTTCCACAATTCCTGAAGGCATGAACAGCCAGCAGGGATGAAAAACAGCAGAAGTGGGAATGCTGGAGTTCTCATTTCCATCCAGAAAGATGAAAGTCTGAGCTGTCCCAGGCACAAGAAGGGATGTGCAAAGGAATGTGCACACAGGGCTGGGAGGGGAAATCGGCTGAAGAACAGCAATATTGATCCAATGGGCCATAGTCCAGGCAGGAATCACTGCCACACAGAAGTGTAAACACTTCCACACCTTCTCTAAGCCCTACTCTCTATTAGTTTAACCTGTGTCACTGCAATTGTCTTTTTTCCTGGTTCTATCTTTTTTTCTTATTTTTTTTTTCCCAGGCATATAAGCCTTTTCAAACGTGAAATACTTGCTAGGAGACATAAAGGATTAATGTCAGAGGCCTAACATACAGCATGGAAGACAATAAGCCAGACTCTTCCTAAAATCTGAAACACAGCCTGCAAGGTATGTCCAACAATAATTCTTATTCCAGATTCCAGCAGTTACTGAATTTTTTAGCATAGTGAATTTTTATTTTTTAATGACTGGATAGAGAGTTATGTATTGAGCAGCTCAAGCTAAAGGTGTACAGCTGTGTGCCTGCTAAAGGCGTACATAGGAGATTATGCAGATCATTACCCAGCTAACTTCAAGCACTGTAACATGCTACACGCTGAAATACCCTGTAATCTGCTCTACAAAAGAAGCCACAGTCAGTAGTGATCAACCTGATTTGCCTGCCAAAACCCCACAGAATTTCCAAAGAAAAATGCAGACCAAGGGATTGTATTCAGAAATCCTGACAGAAGCCTTGTTTTCCCTACTTAACTTCTGTAATCCCCTACAAAGGAGCAGAAGCTGCTGCAGGTCCAGGAGCACGAGGCTGAAAGGCACTTCCAGCACAAAACCTTGGCACACTGGCTGCCCACATCCCACAGGTAATCATCCATCAAGCCCAGGATAAACATCTGGCAAGTTTCATATTAAAAGTGCCAGAATGAAATAAGCAATATCCTGAACACACATGGAGTGTTTCAGTGCAAAGCAAATAAAAAAAAAATGAAAAAGAAAACACCCCTGTCTGCAGGACTAATCCTTAAAATCATGTGCAGCCTCAAAAGACTGAGTAAGAACACACAGGCACCAGCATCATTTGTCAGTGGCAGGTCTAGTAGCTCATGGTTATATTGCATAGAAAATTAATGTTACATATAACTCTGAATTCAAGTTTGCTTTCCTATCTCCTATTTATTTATGACAAAGACAGAGCTTTGGGAAGCAGAGATGAAAACACCCTCTGTAAGCAAGATCCCAGTTCAGCACAGTGCTAGAGCACTGAGGCACTTCAGATTTGCCTGGTATTGTTCGGGCACCCAAACTACAAGTGAAAATCTTCAGAATGCAAGAGTAGCTTTCTCTAAACAAGTAATCCTACTGTAGATGGATCTTTTCAATTCAATTTCCAAGCAAAGCAATGTTTTGTGATTTAGTCCCACTAAACCTTAACAAAATAGCACAAGGAACAAATCTTAAACTCAACTGCTGATATGGTCTATCAATATTAAAATAATCTGGCATGGACTGGCTTGCTAATAAGCCAGAATTTCAGAGATGTTGCAAAACAAAACTGTCTTAAATCTGTGATTTGTGGAGGATATAAAATACAAAAACTGCAAAGCAAAAAAACCTCTGTCATTGGCACAGCGAGATTAAAAAAAACAATTACAAGGCTGAGTACATTAAATTAAACTTGGTGCAGTCATTCCTGACAGAAGACCTACTGTTGGTAATTGCACATATTTGGACTTCTAATTGTTAAAAATATCATATACAAGTGTTTGATGCATCCCAGATTCCGCTGCTGAAAAGCCATACAAAATTCCCAACAGAAATCTCAGGTTTTGTTTTAGCATGAGCTTTTGTATTTGATTTATTGCTGCTTGCCTTTTTACTATTTATTGCCTTGGGATCAAGGATCCATTTTGTAGTGGAAACGAATTCCAAATCATTGTTTGTGTGCTCCTTTACCATGAGAGACACAAGAGCTAGTGCCAGAATGACTGAATCCTATTCTTCTCCCCAAATTCCTGATCCTCTGGGGATTCCAGAACCACAATGTCAGACCTCGATGGTTTAATAGGGCTGCTGCTGTCTAATTTTCATGGCTTTATTTTCCAGCCCCCAAAATCCAAACGGAACAAATCTGCCCAGCACAGGCCAGCAGACAGATCCCAGGTGAGGCCTGGATGCTCAGAGATACTACAAAAAATGACACCTCAAAATGGATGTGGTGTCAAAGTGCTCCAAATCAAATGTCATGAAACTCCAAAACAAAGCCATGCACCACCATTGAATTAATTAACCAGCCAGAGGCTTAATTTTACAAAGCAGGACAGAATCTAGAAAGCCTTGCTTGTGTACTTCAGCTCAAGTTGATTTACCTGAAGTAAGAGAGTACAGATCAAGCAGGCTGGGGGGAAAAGGGATGTTATTATTTAGTCAGTAAAAAATATTCTTGCTGTTTTGTATACAACTCACTGGTATTTACAAACCCTTGTCTTACAGTGAGGTCTCCAGACATTTTAATAGATTTACTGAGAGTTACATGGCCACTGTCAAATTCACAAGGTGGCATTTGTGAGACACAAACCCATTTGTGCTGCTGTTTCCTACAGTGAACCTCCTGTCCAAACCACACCTATGCCCTGCACAGCAAGCACTCAGGAAAGTCCTGCTTTTTTCTTAGAGAAAATACATTTTAGTAATAGAGTTTTCTACTACAGCACCAGCACAGTTTCTGTTTGACACCTGCCATTTCCAAAATCCATGAAAAACATAAGCATCCAATTTCTAGGCAGTGAAAAGTGGCATTCTAGGGCTTTAGAAAAGTGGTTTCCTAATCTGTACATCTGAATTGCTGTCGAGAACCCTTCATGCTCCCTTCAAACACAGGATCCTGAGCTTCCCAGGATCAGCAGAGACAGATGTTGGCAGAGGCTTGGGGAGCAACAAGTCTACAGGACATTGGCGTCATCACTGACCACAACTCAGCCCAAAACCTTTTAAGCAGTTAAATTAAAGTACATGTGAACTTTTCTTGAACTCAAGGAAATATGTGCAAAGTTAAGACTTGGGCTTCTGTGTGCTGCTGGACCAGGAAACTGCTTGGCCCTTTTACAGTAGTTTGGAGGGAAGAAACTTGTCACAATATATGCCTATATATATAATTTCCTGCTACACCAGGAAAAAGTTATTATTCTTATTCAGTATCTTCAAAAAAACCAGTTTTGCCAGACTCCAGTGCAAATCAGTTATTCAAGTATGTGAATGGCAGCTGGTGGGATCTCCTGTAACAACCCTCCTGTTCCTCTAAAATACTCTGTGGAAATATTTAATCACTTCTCTTAAAAAAGCACAGTCTTTGGTGAGCCTTAAAAGAGCTGCATGTTTATGAAATGTCAAAAAAAGTTGTCCAGAAGAACGTATCACATCTCATGTGAATTTAGGCACTTCCCATTTTTGGTGACTGCTGATGTTAGATGTGCGCTGGCTTCATATTGCTTTTCTGTGGCTGAACTTGGATTAAAATTAAAACCTTCACGAGGCCAACAAAGCTTCTGCCCCAGCTGCAGTGCCACGTGGCCCCTCCAGGTGCTCTGGTTATCTCACCCTGCTCTGCTGCAGTCTCAGTGCAGCAGACAGGACACACCACCAAAACCTCAAGACATCATCCCCACATCCTGAGAGTCAGGACAGAAGTGACCACCAGAACATCCCCCTGATGGGAATGCCAGACATTATGATTAATTAGGCTTGGTAATTTGTTGGCCATCACACATCAGGTGTCTCCTCCCTCTCCAGAGGCTCGGTGCAGCAAGGCCACCACCCCGGGCTCCTCAGCAGGGGATCTCTGGTGGCCTCATTAGCCAAGCTCTCACAAGAGAAGCAGCCAAGCAGCATCCCAGATTTTCAGGCACCAACTCTGACATTTTTATAAAGGAATTTCAGTCGTGACAAGATCAAAACCTCAGCATTCTTTCCAACCTCACAAACTCTCATACACCCCCAGCACAAGGCTTGGGAAAAAAAAAACATAAAACCAACAACAACCCACAACTGAAAATTATAAAGCTCTTATGAGATGAAACTGGAGGAATTATGGGATTTCTCCCCCACCTCCACCTCACTCCAGGCTTCATTTAATTTCTGCAACGTACTTTGCTCTTAGAGAACATTAATCACATTTCCTCCTGGTCAGGCCTCATTTGCAATCACTGCAGTCCTTCCCATCAGCTCCTCTTGCCAGCAACTCATTCGCTTGCTTGTGGCTCTTGTTGGACTCTCAACCATCTACTCCAATGATTATATTTAAATGTCAATGTCCACTTTGCATGTTAGAGCACCATCCTCCAGCCAGGCTTAAACAGAAATTGTCTCAGGGTTCATAGTCTAAATTATTTGTTCTGAATTGTATAAAGGGTCTGTTTCGTTTTATGGATTTTGCCATAAAAACTATTGATCAGAACTAGGTTTTTTGTGTGCTTACACTTAAGAATTGCTAAAAGTGGGAATTCTCTTGGTCACAGCAAATCTTATGAACACTGACATTATAGAAAGACACATGTGGAGTTGTGTATTTGTATATGTTGAATTCTCAAGCTATTTTTCATAAGGACCTATGGGTCCTCTCCCTTTCCTGTCACCACACACTCCCTGCTGTATGAGTATTAAATACTGCTTTTGCAGCATTAAATTATGTTTTTGAATTTCTTTTATTCTAAACCCTGCTCTTATAAAATCTGGATAACTTTATGCCTGAGTAACATGCTGCAGCTTATCCACTGGCAATATTTTAGAAAAAATCCCAAACAAAATCTCAAATATTTGAGTCAGGCTGTGTTTCCTCTGTCTTGTTGTAACAGCTCTATTGATAGATCCCACCTAGAGTAAGCATCAGAGTCCCTGAAGTGCACATGAATCAAAGCAAAATGATAACATGAGCATACACATGGACAAAAGGATTGATGAATTTTCTGGGTTAAAAGGTATACAGGCTTGTTTGTTACTTACTTGCCTAAAGACTTTGTTTTTATTTTCCTTTGGTTGATTCATGGCCCTTTACTTTTCTTTTTTTTATTATTATTTGTTTATTCCAAACATAAACCAGCTATTAAATCCAAGCTGTTCAGAAAATATACAATTGAGAACATTTCAACTATAAACAATACTTGCAGATTTACTCTATGAAAACCATAAATGAAAAGCAAAGAGTGACTCTTCAAGACAATGAAATCACAGACAAAATAAGCAGGAAACAACTTTAAGGAGAAACAATAAACAACATATCACCATTCCAGACCTGCTTAATAGCATTCCAGGGCTTCATTAAAAGAAACAAGCATCAACCATAAGAGCAGATTTTTAATTAGCAAACTGATGTGTTCTGTAGAACAAGAGAGTCACATTACATGGTGTTCAGAATCTCAGGTGTGTTTTTACCACTTACAAAAATGAAATCTTTCATTCAGCCTCAGCTGGGCAACCTTATGCAGCACGAAATTCAAGTTTGTGTTTACATAGCAGAATTGTGATTAATGTGCACCATATGGAAGCAGGGGCCAGCCCCGGTGAACAGTTGTGTCTGCACAGGAGCTCAGATTGGCTTTGTAAAACATGCAAAGTGGAGCTTGCTAGGGGCTGGCAAAAAGGATTAAACCAGAATATCCACCAATGGGTTAGCGACTTCTAAAATAGAAACACTGGCAATTAGAATAAATACAAAATCAAACATTAACCAGGCAAAATAATTCTGCAAGCAGCACTTATGAACACGGTAGATAATCGGGACAGGTACTTAGGGCACGGGGATTATTTGTGGGTTTTCATTACTAGAAAGAATGCAAGTGATATTTCATGGAGTAAATTGCATAACCAAACTGAAAGATTAAGCTTGTAAATTAATCAGAACCAAGAATGCACAGGAATGGATAATTAATGCCTTGTTCAGGCGGCTCCTGGCATGACACAAAGCCAGTGAGCAGATCCTCAGGAGGTGTCTGTAACCCAGCACAGCTCTGGAACATCCCCCAGGGCTGAAAACACTCTCCCTACTGCCCAAAGGCAGCTCCCATCTGAGCACACTCCTGTGTGCCTGGCCACAGGGTTGGTACAGCTGACAAAGTGGAATAAAACTATTCCCTGAAAGCACAAATGGCATTTAACCAATACTACCCATATTCTTAGGAGTCCTTGTGGCTTTCCTCTAATTTTGCCTATTTGGCCCTGATGCAGGAGCAGATGCAAATTTCTAGATTCCTGCTAAGTCTCGCTAATTTGAAATAAATGATGTATAAACAGGATTGAAACAGCAGAGCCACAGACCAAAGAACCTTCGCCTCTGGTGTGTGTCATAGAGAGGAGACCACTCCAGTCTAACAGCTCAAAAAGATTATTCTCTTTTATTTAGAGCTGTTGGACAGAAAAGAGACCATGGAGTTGCCACTTGCCAGAAAAATGGAAGCTGTCCTAACACCACTGCACAGATCCTCCCTGTAACTATTCCACACAGGGCAATCACAGTTTGCAGCTGCTGACTTCAAGACTGAATATTTCCTACTGCATAATGTGCCTAAAGCAACTATTTTTGGTGGGTTTTGTTTGATTTGTTATTTTTTTAGTAAGATAGGTAGAATAAAAATAACGAAAAATAATTAAATAATTAATAACTTCACTTTTCTAGCATTTCACATGCAAAAGTTATAAGTTTATCAATCCCAAAAGAAGAGGAAAGTCTATGGCCTGCAGTCCTGAGAAGTTTGTAAGACTCAAGCCCCAAGGGCTCTAAGTGAATCTTGTTGAGTTGGACCAAGTTTGACTTTTAAAACCACAGGACTTTTAACTTTCCTGTCTCTTTTATATCACTAATCACAGGTACAGAACTGCTAAAAGCCAGATCAAAACCATGGGCACAGTATTTGACACAGGATCACTCAGTTTTTGGAGCTTAAAACCCTACATGACCTGGGACTGAACAGCCCCTTTTCCTGCAGAACATTCAATTCCTGCCAAACTTGGCCACTCGAAAGGGTGTTGCACACAGATGTGCCATTAACAGTTCACTCATACAACACTTAAAAATCCACCCCAAGCCCACCAAGAAGCTCTAAAAAATATGCACCAACAGCTGATGTTCATCTTGAAGGAATCTACTTCCACTTTTTAGTCTGAATAAAATCTTTAAAACAGACTAAATTTCTAGAAGCTGAAGCCTCATGGGTGATGCCCCTGCCTGATTTTCTGTAGAGTAGCTAAAGATTTCTTGTCAAGCACTGATACCTGTGCAGGACTGGGTACCTGAGGCATGAGTGCACACCTGGGGTGCACTGATGGCCCCCTGTAACCCTGACATCCCAGTACTTGTGTCAGGTTTGATCACCAGGCAGATATTCTTCCAAAGGAACTGCAGGAACAAGAGCCTGGCTGGCACATCCTGCCCAGCTTGGGTTTGAATTATTCATCCTGGACTAAATGAGAGGGTCCCCAGAACAGGAGCTCTGTGCAAAAGAGCTGCTGGAAGTTTCTGCTGTAGGCTGGGCAACCCTTTGACATCAGCCATAGAGAAATGGGTCAAAAGGGCTCTGGCAATGGAGGAGACCCAGCAGTGAACACAAGAGACATCTGAAGCCCATGGGAAGTGAGGGATTACAAGAAATCAGACAGAAACTATCAGAATTGCATTAACAACTGAAAACTCACGCATTTTGTCAGCATTTCTATTTCAAACCAGTCTGCCAATTTCTCCTGCCAATGCAAAACATTAAGAACAAAAATATAAAGCCCTCACTTCCCTAAACATGAACATTTGGGCAGAAGCTAAGTTATGACACCCAATGCCATGAGACCCCTGTGGAAACAACACCACAACAACACACTGTGGGGTGTGGGAGAGGTCTTGTACTACCCAAATGCAGAACCCTGGAGAGGAAATAACATGTGTGGAGGCATTTCCCCCAACTGAGCCAGTGTTTTCTCATCTCTGTTAGGTCTCCACAGAAGGAAACAGAGCCTGATGTTTTCACTAGGGCAAGTCATGGCAAATGCACTGAGTGGGGCTCAGTGCAGAGGGACAGACCATGGTGTTCTCCAGTCTTTGCAGAGGGTTTTGCTCTGCAGAGCACAGATTCGAGCCCAACCCTGAGCTCAGGGCAGAGCACATCTCTCACCTGGCTGCTGCTGCCTCCTGCCCAAGCCTCTGGAAAGCAGACAGGGAACAAGGCATCCCCCATGGTTCACTTCTCACTTGCTGAACCACCTTCTGCTCAGTCCCACAGCTGCTCCCAGGTGCTGCTGCCAAGCAGATTTACCAACGTGGTGCTCACAGGACTTTACAGTAATGAGAGCAAAACAGGCTCTTCGTTTCAGGGATGTTTGTATTCTAAGGAGGGTGTAAAATCATAAATCAGGCCAACAGACCTGAAAAAGTCTGCTCTGTATTCCTTCAATTCTCCTCGCCTCATTTTCTTCCCTTGCATATTTTTACCTTCTTTACCCTGCTCTGTTTGGAGCTCATCTAATTGTCACTTGAGATGAAAAATGGCCTCTGCCTCAATGCCCCTTCCTCAGTAACGGATGTTTCCTTTCTGTATCACTCTGCCTGTAGAATTAATTTTCTTCATTAAGTGATGTCTGCATTTATCACTTCCTAACTTTTATTTTGCAGTTTTCTGCCTCTTTTTCCTCGGCAAATGTGCTTAAAAATCACTGCTCGTGCTCTTTTTTTTTTAAATTAATCAAGGCTTAAACATCATAAATCCTCCCTTTAAAAAAGCCCCAACTTCTGGTACTGTTGTTGGCTTTTACTTTAGCCTGCTGGTTTTGCTGTTTCCCATAAAATATAAACATCCATTCAGCTAGTCTTGGAAAAAAAATGAAAGGTTTGAGGCCAAAAAGATCTATTCTGATCATTAGTTTGACAGCCCATTCAACACAAAACAAACATTTGTCCCTGGGATTTCTGGCACAAGCAAATTCCCTTTAAGAGCCACTTGGCTGCTTTTAGGTATGGATTTTCAGTCTGCTGATCTGAAGATGCCCATGTTAGAACTAAAAGAAAGCAGCAAATATTACATTCTTCACTGTCTTTTGATCTGTTTGTTCTTTCTGTTTTCACTGCACCAGTGTACCACTTCAGTCAATGAAGAAAAACACCTAATTCTCATAAACAATTGTGATTTATTCTTCTACTTTTGTTGTCAAAACTGTAACCAAACATTTCATCCACCATTTGATTTTAAAAGAGGCCAAAGACAATAAGCTGCCTCTTACAGTGAGAGTTAGTGAAGGTGAAGTCTTCTTAACTGAGTTAGGAAAAAGAGTATTCTAGGATTCCACAGCATCTGCCAAAGGTTTTACCCTGGTACCTCCTATGACCTCTCTCAGCACCTGAACCCTGCTATAAATAGAACTTTCTTCTGCAGCAAGAAAACATTTACCTAGGACATGACAATAATTGGCTTATTTAACTGCTTTAAGTCCTTTCCTTTCCTTTCCTTTCCTTTCCTTTCCTTTCCTTTCCTTTCCTTTCCTTTCCTTTCCTTTCCTTTCCTTTCCTTTCCTTTCCTTTCCTTTCCTTTCCTTTCCTCTTCCAATTTTCAGCCATCAGTACAGCAATGTCAGAAAAGCAGCAGAAAGCAAACATATTTCAGTGGCATTACATCTGGTGAGGGAGAAGCAAAATGCCATTTGCATTGATGGTACTTGGGATTTCTTGGGAGTCTCCCATATAAAAGCTAGCTAGGGTCAACACTACTTAACCTACAAATTCAAAATAAACGAAATACATTCAATCCGTTCGATCTACAGACCTTGTAATATCTGACATCATCCATGCCAAAAGGGGGCCTAATTAAATTAAGAGAGTGATTGTTTTAAGTCTGAGGAATTAGCAACCCATACTCTGGGAAAAAGGAGACAGAGCATTTTCTCTGCAGAGAGCCAGCCCCTCAGGTTCATCCCTCGGTGTGTCACTGCACCCAGATCAGAATCCCTTGGAGCTCCTCAAAGCCAGGGAATGGCACCATGGACAGCTCCCTCAGCCTCCCACCCCACCCCAGGACAGAATTCCTGGGGCAGTTAAACCTCATCATGCAACTTATCTCCCTCTACATCCACGATGAAAATATCTCTGTTTGGACAAGTTATTTAAACATCAATGGAGACAAAGAAGCCCTTCTAGGAGATGAGTCATCTATCCATGGGGATTTATACCTTGAAATAGAAGTATTGTGCCTAAAGGAAGGATCCATCTCCACCCCTTGATTGCAAAAGTGATCTCTGTGAGTTGGACAAACACTGAGATCCATAATTTAATGAGATACCTAAATCAATAAAATTAGTCAAAGTTAATGTCCAAGGTGCTCACATATATTCAAAACAAACAGTTAAACTGCCCCAGAAACATGAAATAATTGGTTTAGTTACACAACCCACTTGGCTCACAGCTTTACTCTATTTCCTGGGGGAAAAAAATAACAGTAAAACATGATTCAATACATACTCCTACAGCCTCAGCATGTGGTGGGCCTCTGTGCTAACAGGGTAGGTCACAGAACACCCAAAATGTCACAGCAAATGATCCCATGAGGGAATTACATGGGTCACAGAAGAAAGCCAAGAAAGGAATTTTATACCTGTCACTCCCTGTATAAGAACTTCAGACAGAGCAGACACTGTGCTACATACCCAGAAAAGAGGAGGAAATGAAAGGGAAAGGAAGGAAAAGGAAGCAAAGGGAAAGTGTTAGTCTGCTATGAAATACAAGATGATTAAATACTGCCAGGCTTTAATCCCTCCTGACAAGCAGAGCTGCATGAGAGATATGGGTTGATTAATTATATGGAAAAAACGCTGTGACACAGGCATATGAGGCAGAAAGACCAAAAAGGAGGGATTTGTAGTTTATTTATTTATTTATTGCTAAATAAAAGCATTAGCTAATGAAAGGAGAGTTGCTCGTCTGGATCTAAAACTTTCAGCCCTACTTCTAAATCCTGGTGCAGACTCTCAGCAAATACTGGGGGGGGAAAATATATCTCAAAGCTGAATTTACTTTTTAAAAAGGAATTGAAAGTAGGCCCTGTGTAAACCCTTGTGGTTTGTGCACTGGGATTTATTGCTAGTGACAGCAAAGGACAGCTCTGGGAAGGCTGGATCAGCGTGGCCCAATGGCCAAAGGGACTGAGGCAGGACAGCCCTCAGAGCCTGGAGAGGGAGGAGAGGAGCAAGTGAAGGCTTGGACAAGACAAAGTGTCAGGAGAGATGTAGTTCAGCAAGCATTGTCAAGGAACAACCAAATCTGATTGTTTTCTGCCTCCTCCACATGATTATTCAGTGTTCAGGGCTTTTACACATTATTTGCTGCAGTTAAGAAATTTAATCACAGCATTATTTTTTTCCCCCTTTTTTGTGTGTGTAACCACCTCTCCTCCAAACACAAAGCATAGCATACTTTTTTCCTAAAAAGAAAAAAAAAAACAGAACCCTGCTGCTTTGTTTGCAATCCTAAACCTCGTGCTCTGGCCACAGCTGCACCAAGGACTGTCCCCTGGGGGCTTTTCTCACCTTTGTTTGAGGCACCACTTTGTCTGAGACCTGGCTCTCATTTCACCTAGACAAACCCTGATGAAACTCAATCTCTTGTTCCAACATCCACAATTGATCTGGTATTTGGAAAGCAGATTCTGTTGGTTTAGCACTTGCTGAATAAATGGGGATTTAATTCTGGGCTTCCTGGAAACTAGGTCAGTGCAGGTCTGGTGTGGCACTGCTGAGGTGAGTTTTTGGCTTTTGACTTTGGAAAGATATGAACAAACAGCTGGAACAAAAAAGAGGGGAAAAAAAGCAAAATAAAAAGGAAAGCACAGTTTTGTTCAATGATACAATATGGCATATATTTTGTTCAATATTCCCAGATATTTTAACAAGAATCATAGCTCATTTTAAGTTATAGCTGAAAAACTGTAGGAGGCATTTCCGTGGTTTGGGGAGAAAGAGAACTGACTGAGACAGCATCTGCTACTGGCCCAACTTGGATGATCCAAGAAACTTCTCTGAATTAAAGCTAAAACCTTTAAGCAATTTTGGCTGCTGAGAGAGGCACTGGAATCAGGCATCTTATCGGGAAAGGAGCACATCCTAAAACAAGAAGCTAAACAACCTCTGTATTACAGCAGGCAAAAAAAAACCCAACAAACAACTCTATATGGTTTTAAAATCTGAGAATGAAGAAGCAGCTGTGCACATTCTTACTCACAAATTTCAAATGGGAATTTGTCCTTTCTGCAGACCCAGCATGGAGGTCCCAAGGATTTGAATGCATCCAGAACTCCCTCTCCTCCTGTGACAGAGGAATCTCAGCATTCCTCCCCTACATTTCAGGGATTCTCTGGCAGTGCATGTAAGAGGTGTTCTACTGTACTGAGAATTTTGGTTTGGTTTTTTAAACAAGTTTGCTTCAATGTAATTTAGCCAGCAGAGATGACCAGGGCTCCAAGATACAAAGAGTTCAAAACAAATTAAAAATCCAAATTTGCCTGAATCCCAATTTCAGCTTTCCTCACTAAACCACTTAAAACTTTTCAGGTACCAATTCCAACATCAAGAAATAAGAGAAGAAGGTAAAGCGGAGAAAAAAAGATCCAATAGAGAGAAGAGAGGGGAAAACAGAGACAATCTATTACAGCCCCGTAATGTCATCCTGCAAACTTTCAGTCTGCATGCCCCACCGATTCAATTACTGTACACAGCTTTACCCTTCAGCAGAACCAGAATTACAGAGAAACCCATTTTTAAAGGTTAGTGAGAGAGTTTTTCATTGACAGTGACCTGCTTCAATAGGGGCATGCAATGTAAGGCAGGAATTGCATTTGCCTCACTCCTCCAACACAGGTATTTAAACTTGTTTTGGGCTGCGAGTGAAAGACGTGTGATGATCTTAATCTACTCCCCAGGGAGAGAAAAGCCAGGGAACAAGCTCACTTGATTACCAGGTTCTGTGCAAGATACTGAAACTGGTATTACAAAGCACATTTTGCTGTGCAGAGGAGCTGACTCCTCTGGCATATTTAGGAGTACGTAAAAAAATTAGGATTCACAGCCACAGGGTGGGCAGATCAAAAGGGTGAATTTTAAAGCTCCCAGCACTTGGAACATCACTCAAGTGGTTTCACAAGCTGTTTCTCCCAACACTCCATTTACTTCAAGGTAGGTATTCTGAGCTCTGTTGAACAACCCCAGTGCTGGACGCCAAGCCCACCACTAAACCATGACCCCAAGAGCCACATCTACAGCTTTTAGATACCTCCAAGGATGGTGACTCAACAATATCCCTGGCAGCCCATTCCAGTGCTTGACAACTCTTAAAGTGAAGGAATTTTCCCTAAATCCCAGCCTGAATCTCCCTTGGTACAAATTGAGGCCATTTTCTCTCATCCTATCACTTCATACCTAGTCCAGACTGATCCCCTACAATTTCCCCCAGCCTCCTTTCAGGCAGCTGTAGGCAGCAACAAGGTCCTCCCTCAGTCTCCTTTTCTCCAGGATAAACAGCTCCAGCTCTAGTAAATACATCTACAATTCCTGTTACTCATGGAAAAGGTTTTGATAGATTGCAATGCTATAGAGGAGCTCTCCAAAGGGAGCAGCAAAAGCATCTCTGGTAAAACAACAGCCATGTGGCTTCACTGAGCCTGCAAAGGACTGAGCTCACAGGATGCCAGTGATGCCAAGAGAAGATGGAATTATTATCAGTATTTACATAATCAGCTATGCTAAGAGAAGGTACCAAAAAAGCCGCAAAAGCACTACTAATTGTATTATTCTAAGCTTAAGTGTTCTCAAGCCAACATGGAGATCTCCAGGGCAGTTTTCCTGATTTTTTTTTTATTATTTTTTTTCAATCAGCTAAATTATAGCCCTCAAAAAAAAATCTGAGCAAATGACAGCTTATTCTTCAAGACTACTGTACAACTAGATGGGTGAAATATCAAGATCGTTTCCGTGGAATTTATTCCCATTTCCCATCCTAATTACTGATGGATTAGTTAGTGTCACTGAAATGATAATAATTTGCCTAAGTAGCAGGTTTTAAAATAATGATGGGAATTGCATGCAGAAGCTGCTCTTGCACACATTATTTATACAGTGTGTGTGTTTACCCTCCACACATGAGTGGCTATTTTGTCCCTGGAGATGCAGGATAACACGGTAACAAGGATGCTACAAGCACATCCACACGCTCATCTCCTCTCACTTGCAGACATTTCCCTTTACAGGGCTGTCACCACATCTGCCAGCTGGTGCCCTGCTGCACTGCACACTCCCTCTTGCCCTGCATGGCCCATGCAGGAGGCTGCTCATTCCAGCAGGTGGAGAGGGGTGGGAACCCAGGACATCCCTCTGACAGTCCTGGCTGATCTGAGCCCAGCCCAGGGGGGTTTAAAGCTTTGGCAGGGGGGTCAGAGACCCTGGCATGCAGTTAGAAATTTTTGTGGCTTTGAGCTCGATTTATGGAACAAATTACTATCACTGTGTGAAGAAGTAAAAGTCACAAAAGTGTAGATTTAGAATTCTTACTATGGTGAGCTGGGAGGCAAGATGGAGGGAACTGGGCCTTGTCCTGTGCTCCTTCCTTCTTCTTCCCAGCCTCCATCTCTTGGGTGATGGTGGCACTTTGGCATTGGTGTAGAGCAAAAGGACACAGTCTGACATAGGTGACAGCTATTGGAAAGTAACTATAAATAAAGTATATGTAGTTTATAGTATAAANAGAGGCTTCTCTCCACCCTCAGAAAAAATATCAAAAAGCCTCCCAGCTCCAGAGGAGGTGGGCTGGTTGGCTGAAGCCCAGCTTTGATGCCCAAGCAAACATTTCTTGTGATTCCCTGCAAGCCACTGCTTCTCCCCAGGTGGTACCATGCACCATTTCAGCCATTTGGGGATATTTTCCTCCCTTCCTCTTTGGCTGTTTCAGGCTCAGCATGGCTTCCAAAAGGCTATGAGCTTTCTTCTTTTTTAGTAATTCATTTGCACAAACAGAAACACTTTGTACTACACACAAGGAAGCCTTCTGGAATAGGCCAGGCATCACCAGCTTGTCATGGCTATGCTGTTTTTAGCTGCCTGATTGCTTTTCCCCCTTCAAAAACAAACAGAAATTATCTGGAGGAGAGAAGGAGACCTGTTTTCAAACTAAACCAATTTCTCCAAGTCTCTGCCATCTGCAATCTCCCACTGCACCAGGGTAAGAAGTGCTCAGGCTGTGCCCAGCAGGCTCCAAAAGCGGGGGGGGTACAGATCCAGGTGAGACACTGGGCTCTCTGCCCATCCCCTCATCTCCACCAGCCCTGGACCAGACTGTGAGACCAAAATCCTGCAAGAAAACCTGCCCTGAGCTCAGCCCTGCCAGCAACACCCCCTCTGTTTGACCAAATACTCGTTCTTTTGAAGGTTTTCCCAAGTTTTGAAGTGTTCACTTCCACAGTCATTTTGGCCAGTCTAAAAATCCCATTTCAGCTCTCATAGGAGCCAAGAATAACAACTGAACCTAAAATTAAGCCATTTTCCCTCCTCATAGAGTAAAAAAAGCTCAAGTGTGACCCTCCTGCTCAGCCCAGAATGGTTCATTGAGCCTTAGAACCACGTTGGTGCCATGGCTGGGGCTGTCCATGGACATCCACCATCCAGGAACTGGGAGAGGCTGGATGTGCAACCCTGGTGTCTGCTTGGGAGAGGAGGTCAAGGAGAGATTAACAGAAAAGCCACAAAGGGAAATCAGCCACAAAACTCCTGCCAAAAGCCACAGGGAACTGCGTGATTATTGCTTTGAAAATCCTCCTTGACAATCAGGGGCTATTCTAAGGACCAAGACAGGTTCAAAACACCCACAATTAGAGGGAAATTTATATTCAGTTATTGGGGAAGCAGGTTTGTACTTGTTGAAAGCTCAAAAAATTTTCTCTTTTTACTGTTCTTGTATAACTTCCTTTCTTTTTCTTGGAAAATGGGCCCATTTTGACCAGCAGCAATTCATTGTTCCAGGATGGAGCAATATGAAAGAACAACATCACTGCTCCCATTTCACAGGGACCACAACAGGAGGCAGCAAGGGCTCTGAGGGCACCTTTCCTGCATTGGGAGAGAGGATTACATCCTGGGAACACAGAGCCCCTGTTCCAGCCACAGCTAATAAATAATACTCTTACATATGTAGGCAGCAGGTACAGAATCCTGGCAGGAATCCTGCTGTGGTAATGCCCAAATGTGACAGGAAACCTGAACAATCATTTAATTTGGGATGTAGAAGCAACAGGTCCCTACTTCAGTGCAATATTTCAACAAGTTTGGTAAAAACATCAGAGAATGCTTGAAAATAATTTTGCCTTTCTCTAGAAAAACAAAACAAAACAAAACAAAACGACCTTTTGAAGTTTGTGCATGTGATGTCAGTTCATTTTTTTTCAAAGGGGCAACATGACAGCTGTGCTGGAGATAATCAGGAAACCTAGGGACAATTATATTTTAATGCTGTGACAGTGGGGATGTTTATCAGCCTCCTTGTTACTGCCACACATTTCTTGGCAAAATGTTTGCTAATAAGGAACAAGGGATATCATCATTTCTTTGGAGAATATTTGATGGGGTTTTTTTTTTCTCTTGTTTGAAACAACAGCACCCTATTCCATGTGAAGCAATTGTTACTGCAATTACAAGCTACATTAGGCAGAGAAAAGGAAGTTTTGCAGACACTTCTGCCTTACACAAACTAAAGAACAGGCATGACAGCAGGTGCTGCTACAGAGGGCACTCTGATTTCTCTGCCTGATGTTCTTTGGTGTTTCTGGAGCGGCCTCTGACTACCTCACATCTGGCAAATTCCCAGTCTTCCCTAAATCCCAGGTAAGGGTGAGGGAGAGCCTCTGGAAAGGTGGAAAGTATGAAGCACAGAGAAGACAGGAAATTATTTACAGAAAATATGTTCCAGAAACAGATACTCAACCTCAGATTGTTTTTTCCACTATGTTATTGTCCTCTGTTGGCACACTGCAACTTCCTGTTGGTTCACAAATATTTGTGAGTGGGTCCTCCATGAAAATTGAACATTCAAGGTCTGCTTGGAGCACATTCTTATCCTGAGGCACAAATAGCTTGGGCCGCTACCACATCAAGAATGCAATGGGCTTAAGTACATCACACCCCATCTGTGAGCTATTCCCTGAGCCCAAAAGCTCACCTAATAATTATTGAAGTCGTTAAGAGAAGAAAAGTACATAATGAAATGCACTTTCATGGTACCCCAGAGTAGCTCAGCAAAGGAAAGGTCTGGGCATTCTGGCAGCTCCTGACGTGCTGCTCATGAGGACAGAACAGCTCAGGGCAGAGCTGCCATCCAGCCACTCCCTGCACACTTGTGTTCTTGGTGCAAAATGCTCATGGCTCCTGCCCTCCTTCCACTTTTCCTTCTCCAGTTCCATGAGAACTGCTTGAACCCTTGATCACTTCTCTGTAGTGGTCTTGCAGAGAGAGGAACTGGATGAACACGAGTCAGTGGTCAGCAGGACTGTGCCTGAGCGATGTGCAGGGGAGGGGGGAGCACCCAGCCCTGCCCCTTTCCTCCCCATCCCTTCCCTTTCAAAATCAGCTTTAGCAAGTCTGCACTCTGGAATATAAAGCAGAGCAGTATCAGCTTCAGCTAAAGGTCCACAACACACAGCAAAGCACCACGGGCACAGAATCCTACCAGCACAGCTCACCTGCTCCAGTGGCCTGTGACTTCCAGATCCAGAGCCCCAATCAGCCCCAAGGGCTTCCAGCTCTCTTCCTTTCTCCCTGAAGGGCCCCCACAACAGCACAGAATGCAAGCTTCAGCCAGTCCTGTTTTACATTCAATTTGTAAATTGACTATTCAAGGCAGAGGAGAATCAGCTTTCTTTAGCAACCAAAGGTGAAGTGATGCTCCATTTCCAGGTGTGCAGCCTCCTCCTCTTAAAGCTGCCCATGCCACACAAGCCTGCTCCCCTCTGCCCTCCCTGCCCGTGCAGGAGATTACAGAGTCCCACACCACGACCTGCACTGCCTCAGCACAGCAGCAGATTTCTTGCAACAGAGAGAAGGGGAGCAAATTAAGGACTCATGATGAAAAGTTCATGTTCTCAGTCTTCCCTCCCAGTTCTGTGCTCAGACTTCATGCCTGACATAGTCTGGTTTTATATGCAGGTCACTCAGTCATTCTCCTCACAGGTGCATCAGGTGCTGCTGGAAAATGTGGCCATTATCCATCAAGTCCTTAGCTTCAGTCAGCTTCCAGAGGAAGAGTAATAGATGCACTTGTGTTGTCACATCATTGTCCAAAATGTCAGGGTAAGAAGCCCTGAGCATTAACAACTCCCTAAGGAAATCAGTTCTTAAAAAAAATAGTAGAATGGAAAGAAAAAAAGAATGAGAGGGACAGAAGAAAAGTGCAGAGCTTCCCTTTTCATTAGTGATGACTTGCACTAGAAAGTGCCCTGACCTGCTGCATGCCAGCCAAGCACCCACACTGTCATCTGACTTCCACTTGAGTTTACACTTTGTCTGGATAAAGCAACATGCGCACATGTCGGTTTTAATTTCCAGGACCCAGGGATGGTCTTCTCTTTGGGCCACACATTAAAAGAGACTTATCAGTCTGAAGGGTGAGAGTAATTTCATCCCAGGGCACCTGTGATCGTATCAGGCAGTGCAAATCTTCATAGACAGTGAAGGGAAAGGGGGGGGAAAAACAGAAAAGAGAAAGATGAAATCAAAGATGACAAGAAGCAGTAGTTAAAGTTAGGAGGAAGAGGAGGTCAGGCACCCAAACTAATCAAGGTGACACAGTGATATTTTCCTGGTATGGTCAATCTCTGTGATCTGCTTTTAAAGGATTTGCTGAAGTTAAGTGAGAACTATGCAAAGCTTCAAAGGTTTTAAATGCAGGTAAAACACAGGCATGAACAAAGAGATTTCTTTGCTGAAATGTGAGGAAGAAAAGGGAAGTGAAATGGGAGGCAAAGCAGGCCCTGTCCTGAACAGCCTGAAGCTGAATTTTTTTTACCTCTACTCACCAGTTCCTAGAAAAAGCCTCTCCTGGGACTACAAACCCTGCAGAGGAGCTGCTGCCATTCCTGGAAGCATTCCATGAAACTTATGGCACATATTTTTGCATTTGCAGCTGCAAGTACTCAATATCAAAACCTCGAATGACAAAGATAAGGTGCAGTAAATCCAAGAGTGCTTTGCCCTGTTCTCCTTGAGTGCCCCTTTTGCACAACCCCTCATCACAGCCCAGTCAATACAGACAAGAAAGATGCTCATAAAAAAATAGGAAATTAAGCCAAAGTTAGACAAGACTGCAGGAATCTGTCTCAGAGATAACAGCACCAGTTCAGCCACCTGCAGCAGATCCATCCCTTCCCTCTCCAGACTCCAACAAGAGAGGCATGGCCACACTCTCAGCAGTACATCCTACCTCTAGTTCCTTAATTGGGCTTGTGGATTACTAATAAGTAATTGATACACAGGAAATGAATGTGAAGCCACCGCTGTGTGAGCTTCTGCATACAAATCCAGGCAGCTGAATGCGCAGCAGCAGCAAACGCTGCAGTCCTGCCATTCCTATGGCATTTCCAGTGGGAACGTGCTTAAAATATCTCAGCATAAAGTGTTTCACTTTGTACAAATGATGCTGGTGTGATTGCTCAATGCCTTTTCAGTGAGGAAACTGCAGAGGGCTGAGTGGGTCAGATAAAACCCAAAGATAACGTGTTATGCAGACTGCTCTGGATGAATATCAGGAGAAGAGAGAGACTTTAAGGGGCAACACAATAAGAAATCAAGATAAAGACTTATTTTGCAGCACACAAAGCCAAGTACACAGCTCTCCATGCACTCAGTCTTCAGGAACAATTTTCCTATTTTTTCCCTGGGAGCCAAAAAAAGTCCCCAAATTAATCTCTGTGCACAGCCTAAATTTGTACTTAATGCCAACTTTGTATCAAATTCCTCCACAGTGTAAGATGCAGTGCTGTAAATAGGCTCATTTTTGTTATTTTATCAAATTGCATTAACTTTCTCTCTGCAGCATCCTCCAGGGCTGGCAACAAGGAGACGTGCAGGAAATGTAAATCACTCCCCTTTTGATATGATAACCGTGGCAGTGAATTGCATCCCAGAAATCAGCTCAGGATTATAGCCAAGAACTCACTGAAAGCACTTGGCTATGGCATGGTGCCAGCAGGGGAAACTTCAGCTGGCAGGTCAGCGTGACATGGGCTCAGGGCTTGGGAAAGAGGAGCAATATGCAACACCCAGCAACCTGGGGCTGCACAAACCCCAAAGCCTCAGGGTCAATCTAGAATTAAAAGATGCTAACAGGTGCTAAAAACAAGAGTGTATTTATGTATGCAAATACATGAGGGAGCTGGATTAAATATGAATAAGCACCTAGGAAAGCAAAAGCCAGAGGCTGTAAGATAAAATCTACCTGCCAGACAAATACAGATGTGTGTGTATATATATATATATATATAAAAACAATCACACACCAAAAAAAAATTGCATTTCCTGTGCTGACCTATTTGTGGTTACAGAACATTATGACAATAATTATAATCATGTATCTTTCATTTAAATAATTTTTTCAGTTTTAAAGATTCAGAGGATGTTGGAATGCAAATAAAGATAATCAAGACGTGAAAATAATTGTTTTCCTAATGACTTATTTTTCATGTGCATAAATACTACTGCTAACAGCTCCCAGCATTAACCCTGGGCTGAAACCCCACGGAATTTGGTAGTGCACAAACACTAAAAGAAAAAGCTGTCTGAACCCTCAGGAATTTGCAGCTCTAACAGCAAAGAGGCAGCAGATGGAGATAGACAGAAATAATCAAGAGGTAGTAGTTAACAAGGCAGGAGTTAGTCTCAGCAAACCAAATCCCTGATTGCTGTGAGCCTGGTACAGGCACCACAACAAAGAGGAGTTTTGATCATTGATGCCCTGCAACACACAAAGCTCTGCACATCCTTCATCTCCACCACTGTGCTCCATCTGTTGCCTCCACCCTTGCTGGAAATCCGTGTCTCCTTCTCCCACTGAACTCAGATTTTTCACACAAAAGACCCCTGGGCCAAGGACTGTCATGTACGACCTCGCTCCCCAGCACCGAGCATAGCAGGGCTCAAACAGGCCCCTAGAGACAGATAAAACCACTTAGGGACAAAATTAATAATGATTTTTATTAATAACTAGTCCAACAGAGTATGAGCATGCATGCATACAAGCCCAAAGCCAAAATTCACACACACAAGCTCCATGTAAAACAATGGAGACATCTGAGCACCTTCTGATGGCTCTCACTGGGTCCACACTCCTCTTGCTCTCAGTGTGAGAGGAGAGGAAGAGCAGCTGGCACATAAAGGTCTGGTGAAACTGAGACACACCATCAGTAAATGCATTACTACACCCAATCTCAGCTGGAATCTCCAGAGCCACCACACTACTTACCACAGTAATCAGAACTAGTCCAACAGACAGAGAGCTAGGTGGTTATGACAGACAAGTGCCAAAAAATATTTAAAATGTTCTCAAGCAGTGCTTTGCAACAGAGATAACGTCTGCAGGATACAGCATTCCTGCCAGGAGGTTTTATTTCAGCACATGAAGTGACCTGCTTATTGCAACACCTTTCAGAATAACTTTGAGGCAATGAAACATTTCATTTGTATAACCAAACCTGTGTTTCACGACATAAGACCACTCCACATGGCTTTTAGGTTCTTAAATTAACACAAGACCACTCCACATGGCTTTTAGGTTCTTAAAAGTCATGAGGTGGGGAAATAAAAGCCTGCTCTACAGTACCAATCCATCCCTTCCTCAAGCCCAGCCAGACCTACATTGCTGCTCTTCCAGACTCCACTTCTACAATTTACTCCAAGGCTTAAACAACAGAATTCTATTATGTTGTGTCTGTTTGTTTGTCTATTGCACAATCCTTTTTCCTCCTTGGGCATCTCCCAAAAATCAAAAGCATCAAACAGGAAATACTGTTTATAGTCCAAGTTCACAGAGCCTTCATTCTGTGCTGTTAGGAGTGTTCCACATCTAATAATTACATTATGTTTTCAGTAAGAGATGGTGAAGGGTAGGAAGGCAGCTCCTACATAAAGACATGCACAACAAGGCATCAGCTTCCACTTCCATCCTTTTAATGTCCAATGTGACACGTTTTCCACTGCAATTCGAACCTCAGAAGTGGAAAAGAAATGGCATGTAAATGGACCTTGCTCACACTTTAAATCACTGTTAGAAAATCTTAATCTCTTTAAGTCTGGCCATTTAAAATCAGACCTATTTAACTTGCAAAGGTAGGTCAGGTTTTATTGATCACCCCTAATTCACTCTTAAAAAAATGAGAGCAGTGAGATACACAGCTCTGTTGATGAAGGCTCAGTGGAAAAATATCTGATAATGTTTACAGCCTTCAAGCTTTGCTGTTGTGTGATTTCCATATGCACCAGAATGCAGATTACAGGCCTGCCAGTTCACACTGCAAAGGGAAAAGCAAAGCTCTGCCACAGAAGAGGTGGATCACTCATTGCATTGACTGAAAGCACAACTATAAACTTCTAGAATACAGGCACAGCAGCCCAAGCCCATTTAGTTCTCAGTTATCATTCCTCAGTCTTTCTTCAGTGCAGTATTTTCTGCCTGGGTTTCCTACTCAGAGTCCATTCTATGCCCTGAATTTTGAACTATGAACAACTAATGACATTTTTCCAGCTGCTATAGAAAGAAGGTGGGTTATTGGTACTTATATTACGGCATCACATAGAAGTGCTCGTAATTAATCAGAGTTCCTTCTTCTACACCTCTCAGAAAGGACCAAAGGAGAAGCAAGTTTTAATAAAGAAGTGGAGCATTTTCCACCTACATGGACAAGCTCAGATCAGACACATTGTAAGGTCTAGGTAGTTCTACTTGATATGGTTTTTTGCTTCCCTACTGTGGCTAATTGTGAAGGATTTCAATTCTGAATGATTATTCAGAAAAATGAAAAGCATTTCTCTATGCAAAACTAAACATGATTTTCACTTTTTTATTTTTCATGCCATGCTAAAATAAAACCACAATGGGTTTCCAACTGAAACCTGATATACCACTCCCATTGCAAATATTAAATAGTCATTTTTGTGGCCTGAAAAGGATTCCAAATATATTTCCAGACACATTAAAAACCACTGCAGTTAATATACAAGAACAGACAGAGGATTTCCAGGGTTACTTCTGCTGCAGACTTCTTGTGCAACTCAGACAAGTTCCTTAATCAACCTTTACATTGAGCTTCCTCCTCCACCTAATGAACAGGTGAGCTGTAGAAATGGATCACTGCCTGGGACATGCTCTGGAGCTATACTGTCAAATAGAAGACCTAAATAGGATAAATCCCCATCAATGACTTGAGGCAATTATCAAATGTTTATTAGCCTCCAAAGTGAAGGCTAATAAACTTGCTTATTTTAGCAGATAAAGTCAAATTACCTTGACTGAAGTTGGTAAGTGCTCGAAGATTAACAGCTCTGGCCTCATATGCTTTTAGTTATTGGTGATGAAGTGTCAGCTCAAAAAAACTGAAAGATACTTCCTAGTTATTTAGGCAATGTGAAAACTGGGCAGTTATTTTCCAGGAAACATGGCCTGCCTGACAGGTTTTAAATGAAGAAAAGTGATATTATTACAATTATCATTAGAAGAAGATGTCCCTCATCAAAATGTGTCTGGATTTTAATTGACAAGGTCCAGGTTAATGCTGTGAAAATGCCAATGAAAGCAAAGCCTGTGGCTCAAACTAATTGTCAGCACTGAGCAACCTCCACCTCTAACCCAGCACAGATTTATCACTCGGTGCAGACTGTACTCATGACAAGAAACATTTGAATTAATCATTAACAACTAGAAATTCCTCCCAGACAGAAAGGAAGCCGAGTGCAGGGCTGCACACCCCTTGTTCCTGTGCTCCTGAGCCAAGGACAGTTGCCAACAAGCCTTCCTAAGGAGAAACACTTTTTCTGTTGTTGTTTTTTCCCTCTTTTAAGAGCATTGCAAGGGGAAACTTTCAGTGATCCTGTGTGTTTTGGAGTCACCCCTGAGGGCAGCACAACAGTGCAGAGAAGGACTCACAACCTCCCTGTGTCAGCCATAAACTCAGGGACACTTTGGAGGTGTTACCCTGCAGCACCAGCCAAGCACCAGCTCTCCCACCCAATCTAGCACATAAAATGCAAAGGGGTTTGTAGCAAACTTCTTGAATTATCTCTATTATATTTCTATTCCCTCTTCCCCCAGCATGCTGGTGCAGACCCACCAGAATATGACTGGGTAGAAGGAGAGAACCTCTAGTACCTGCTAGAGGCACGAGGTCTGCCAGGGAAATGGCACAGTTCTAACCCTCATGGTGTTTTTTCATTCAGAATGCTTTGATTGTCAGCTTCCCCATCCATGTGGGTGATGGCATCACAGCACAGCTTGAGTGCACATCAATGTGATGGTTGCTCAAGCCCAAGTCTTTATACCACATCTAACATAAAACTGGAGTGTCCCTTCTCACACAGCATTGCAACTGGAAAGCACAGCAGCACTGGGAAGAAAGGAACAGGGCAATCTCCACAAAGATCAAGGACCATTTCCTGAGGTGGACAAAAAGGCATCTGGCCTTTCATGTCAAAGGCATCAAGCTTGTCTCCAAAGATATAAATGGAAGTACCTTACCCCCAACTAACAGACAGAGAGAGAGAGACACACAAAAAAAAAAGCTGAAACAAATTCTCCCTGTTTTTTTCTGTACAGTCAGGAGTAAAAAACAGATGGTATTTGGTGCTGTGAAGGAATAAGACACAACTTTCTTTAGAGGAGACCACTGCTATGGGGTCTCTGCTGGCCCCTTCCCAGTAACTGGAAGGCAAAGACTGAGGGGGTGTCTGCCCATAAACAGAAATGCTGCTCACTTCATTGTCCCTTCTACCCAGAGGTGAAAGGCTCCTGCCTACAGCAACCCTGCCTTTTTGTTTTTGCTGTTATCTACATACTCACCACAGAAGCTGGAAAGTTCCCATTAAATGGTGCCAACAAGAGCTCTCCATTTACAGCTAACGCTTGGCTGCACACATTCCCTCTTATTTCCAAACATTTTCAGTATGTTTTAGCTTCCCTTCATTAGACATTCATAATTATTTGCAGCACATCTAAACCTGTGCAACGAGTTTGTGCTTCCAAATACAGTCCCTTGGCTGCAAAAAACCAGCATGACAGCACTGGAAAGAAAGTAGAATTTATGTCAATCAGGAGGCAGAGCACAGGAAGAGGATGAGGCTCACACCATCATGATTTGAGTCAGTGACTTCCACCAGGCAGCAATTTGGCTGCCTTTACAAAATCCTAGGTATTTCTTAAGAGATCACCCCTCAGAGTTAACCATTAAATCAGTCAGCAACTGTGACAATGAGTTTTGTAAAAAAAACGTACAAAATTGAGACTTCTGGTACCTTATCTGAAAACCTGAGCAGCCAAAAGGGTTTTTCTGATCTGAAGAGACACTGTTATAGAGAAAAGTATCTCCCTAACACCTCACACCTGTTGCTGTTGTGGCTTTGCAAGGCTGTTTCCATCAAACCCTTCAGTACCCTTTGGACTAAACACAGGCTTCATCGAGGGAAGTTACACCAAATGCTCATTTCTTTAGCTCAGCCCCAAATAACCACCTACAAATTTGTCAGGGCTTTCCAAAACCCTCCCTCTTTTAGTCTCTTTCATAGATCCTAAAGGGCTCCCTAAGGAAGGGCATCTCTGGCACTTAGGCTGGGCTGTGCTGGCTCTGCAGCGCTCAGCTCAAGGGGTTCTTCAATTACAGAACAGCTCCTGAACTACCCACGGTGCTGGGGCTTCCAGCAATTGCCTCAGAGCTGTCCAGGGACAGAACTGCTCCTTTAGGTAATTACATTCCCAGGGCTGCCTGGTGCCTGTCAAACTTCTCCCCTTCCACGTAGGAGGCCAGTTTTTGAGGCTCATTATGAAGTAAATATGTCATCCTGAAGGATAAAAATATAAAAAGCTACAGCTCTAAACCTGAAGGTTTAGACCAAGTCACCACTACACTGGAAGACAAAAATGTTGCTCCCTGGCTGCAGAGGGGACATGGGTGACTCCCCCACCACACATACAAATCTTGATCAACTTGGATGCACAATTAAGCTAAACATTCATCCAACAAAAGGTAAAAAATTACCCCTTGGGTGGTGTCACAGCGGAAAGCAGAGCAGTAAAGGCTCCAGAGCATCCTGAGTGATCAGTCCCATATGAGACATTCTCCACTAAGCTTTGTTCTGGCAGCATTCCCACTATTTGAGGAAGGAGACACACAGCTGGATGTAAAGCTTGCAAAGCAGAACTGCCTGAACTATATGGCAGGAGGATGGCAGCTCATAATTAATTTTCCACATCAACTGTTGGCTGCCCTCCTCTTCCTCTCTGCTAGGCTGCAAACTGTTAGTGGATACTTATGCAGAAAGCAGGCCTGCCACAGAGCAAAAAGCATGATTATTATGTGCTAGTATTTTACAGGGCATGCAAGCCAAAAATCAGAGCTAAGTGAGCCTGGGCAGAGTGAGAGCAGTACCAGTGCAAAGGCAGCCCTGCCAGAAGCTGCTTGTTCTCTGGGAGATGCAAAACCAAAGGGAATAGAAAAGCAGCATGAAGAGAGCAAAACAGATAGGAGAAGCTTGCAAGGAGACAGAAAAAATCTGTTCTCAGACAAAGATTTTGAGCCAGCTGATTTCAAAACATCAGCAGCCCAAAGAAACATAGGCCCTTTTCCACCCTGGCTGGACTCTGCCTAAGGCACGACCCATGGGCTGCCAAGCAGCAGCTCTGCACAGGACAAGGGGCTCCCAACTGCTTTGGTTTCTGAGAGAAAAAACATGTGCTCCACTCAGAGCCAGCATTTCCTGCTCCTCAGTCTGCACATCTCTGGATTGTGGATTTGGGCAGCATGACTGGAGTGCAGAGCTATTACAAGGAGCTTGCTGGTCCTCACAGGGGAAAGGCCTCCAGAAGAAAACAAACCCCAACTTCACCACGCTGCACCACTACACACATCAGAGGGCAGAAGGCAGAGCCACAGGCTGCCAGCCCAGGAGCAAGGCCATTTGTGTGACTTCAGACAGACCCACTGACTTCTCAGTACTCCAGGAGAACAGGTAAAGGACTATTATATTACTGCTCTGTGATTGGTATCTTAAGAATCTCATGTTAGTTTTGGAGTTTCTTATTTTCTTTCAGCAATTCAACTTTGTTCTGCCGCTGCTATCACCTTTTAAATTCATTTTACAACAAGATATTTGTTATCAGAAATTGTGCTTTGATATGTGTCAGGTTGATGGATTCAATAAAAGCCCTGTCAGGAAAAGCTGAGTGAATGGAGCTGCAGAAGTGGCATCATCAAGGGAACTGACACCTTAACAGCCAGTCTGCTGATCTTGCAACAAAAACATGCAAATATAATAGCTGTTTTATTTCCTCACCCTGGCAAAACAGTGCAGAGGAACACCATAAACTATTTGCAAAAATGTTACTCATGTAAACAAGCTCAGCCTGCTCACTGATAAAAAACGTGTAAAACATGACCCTGCATGCTGTCCTCTTGTCCTGTTTGGTGTGCAAAATTCAATCCAGGGGAATAAAGGCTTTAATCAAAATACAGCTTTTAATTATAATTTTTGGAATTCAAGCAGCAGTCTCATGATGCTCCAACCAAAATTCTCCCTCAGTAATGTTGGAGGACAATTTTACTGACAAATTTTCAGACACAGCCACTTGTACCCTTCAGCAAAGACACTGAAAAGTTGTATTAGGGTCTTACTGTGAGAGCTATTTTTTATATACCTACAGGCATATAAAATCAGAGGGGTTTTTCCCTGATTTAATAAATGAAATAATATAAGAAACAAGAAAATCTGAAGAAAGAAATATACAGTTTTTATTGGACCACATAATACAATGAATGAGAGAGGGAGATCTTCCCACTGCACTGCTGCAGATCAAGCAGGGCTTGAAGTCTCTCCTTCATCAGTGCATCACAGCTGCAACACCACCCCTGCACTGGCCTGGAGCAAAAATAGATATTTTTTTTAACTGGAATTGATTTATAGGACATCTGGAAAAGTTAAAAAAATGTGATGTTGAGATTCAACTTTTAGAAAAGATAAATAATATTACTAGTCTAAACAATGCAAAGGGAAAATTTCCATAGCAATTAATCTGAAAAAGGTGAATTACATTGAGGATTTATGTTCATGTAATGAAGACAATTAATTGCTATGAGAGCCATAAAACACATTAAATGAACAGGTTTTTTTCCAATTCTACTTGCAAGATAAAATTTATTAACTATGTTTAATGGCTACTTAAAAATTTCTCTTACATATTTATTAAATGTGCCTTTTCAGCCAAACAGAGCATTTTACTAACTGGAGTCTAATATAAAAAAATGGGCAATTTCAGAAAAAACTATTGCTCTGCATGTTATCTGCAGATCCATTTTAACTAATTCCTCATACAATAAGATTGCCATCAGAGCAATTTCATAAATGTTGCTAAAAGGAAATCTGCTCGTCTCACGTGAGCAAACACTCTGCTGCAAAGCTGAATGAACTCAGCTCACATGATCTGAACAGATGTTTCACTTTTCAGCAGAGACAGGGAGGGAAGCGCTGAGTCCCGATGTCATTACGTGTTAGTGTAACCACATAATTAAAACCCTCTCTGCCTGGGAGAGCAGGACACATGGAAGAAACTGGATTAGGTGGGAGCAGTGAGCTTAGAAAGATCCACATCTATATCTTGTGCTCAGCCAGGGCTGTGTGCTTCCAGCTGTGGGCATTGGATGCAGCTTGTGCACTCAGACTGCCTAAAAATCAGGGACAGATGTTTGCCACTTCAAAGTGACCTAGAAGTGACTCTGTTTCTTAATCACCATTTACAAAATGGGGATATGTAGCACTTCTGTCTTACAAGGGTGTTGTGGGAACAGCTAAAGTTGATGGCAGTCAAGTACTCTGGCAAACACAAGTCCCCAGGATGAAGAGAATCAATAAAGAAAGGCCTCATCTACTTAAGTGAGCAACAACAGTTTGGCCAAATCTCTGTAACTTAGCAAAACATTCTCAACCTGCAATGCTCTTCTTAAAGATGAAGTTTCCATAAGCGTGAGAACCAAGTTTTAGGTCTGATGGTCACGAAGCAAAATGCAAAAGTATTTCAAAGTCCAGCCTAGAGTTTAATGCCTTAACAATAGTTTCACACAAATCAATTGTTTAGACCTTAGAGTGAGAGTTGGATTGACTCAGGAATGACAGAGGAGCTCGTTTACTACGCCCATGTCCAAGGCAGGAGCAGCACCACGGTTACAGCAGCAACCAACATCTCTGGAGCAGATCCTCACACACCCTGGGACACCCTGAACCCAGCACAACTCACACCCTCATTGCAAGCAAGATTTACATATTTCAACTCAGGAATCTCAAACCCAAAAAAGGAATAAACAAAACTGCTGTGATTTCTACATTCTAACAGCGCCAAATTTTTCTCTGAGAGAGTCAAGAATCTCTCTTGATTATGAAATACATCTCCTACAACCTTCCCTTTTAAGTGTTATAATCACAAGAGCAGTAGCTTGGAAATAAACAGAAGTGAAGAGGATAATAAAGGCAGGAGCAATGTTTAACAAGCTCTTCTTCCAGAAACCAGAGCAGGCAGACAAGCAGAGCTGTGCTGTGCTGTAATGACGGGAACCTCGCCCTGGCAACCGTGTTGTTTGCTTGAAATTCCTGCACAAATTAACAGCACATGCTGTGTTGGAACAGACCTTTCTTGACCCTCAACATTTAAAAGTTAAGCACCCAATTTAAGCTGTTCCAACCAACTTTTCCCTGCAATTGCCAGACACTGGCAGAGCTCTGCTGGAGCATAAGAGCTTGAGCCCACAGTTTCCAGAGCTAACATGACAGGTGCAACCAGATCAAAAGCAGGAGAACTAATGTACGCTCACCTGCATCGTGGTTTATTTTAGAGGCTTTTAAGGAAGTCTTGACTTCTTTTCCCTGTTCTTCTGCTAACACCAAGCACAGGTGTTATATTGCTGCTGTACTTTTCTCAACAAGATTATAGTGCTGGTTCAGTCATATAAAGGAAGTCAATACCCATGTGCTAAATGAAAAAGGATAATATCATCTGATACCACTGTACTGAGATCTGGGAACCACAGCTTTAAATCTCTTTCCTTTCTGTTTTTAAATCAGAAAACTTTGCCTTCACAGAAATAACTTGACCTAGGTAAAAGAAGCCATAGAATCAGAGACTGTATTACCCTAAAATCTCATCTAGCACAATCTTCATCAACAATACGTCCTGGCCTTCAGTTTCTTGTTAGAAAATGGTTGCATATTGCCTTGCTACAGTCCAGCACAGCCAGGGCATCACTTGTGTGGGTATTAAAACACTCACACAGGCAATAATTTTAAGTGCTACATAACAAAGGGGGAATACGACTATTCAGGAAATTGGTAGTGGTATTTCCATCCTTTGCAAACAGTGAGAATATACAAAGCACAAAGGAAAGCACAGGGTTGAATTACAAACAGGCTACTTCATCGCTTTTTTTTCCCCGTTTCTGACCCTCAGAACTACAGTCATTAGTGAAACACAACAAGTGGGATTTTCAAAACATGGATTCCTATCACCAAGTCATCACCAGCAGCAACACACAACCATCAGTGAGCATTTAGTTCAATAAAGAACTTCACATAAACAGACACCCCCTCAAGCCCAAGACAATAAAAACACTTCACTCCTGGTGAATGTTTTCTAAATTCAGGGAGAGCAAAGCTTATTTACAGACACAGTATGAGCATGAATACAGCAATAAACTCAAAGGCTGCTAATGCTCTGTTTTTCCCATATGTAGACATTCAGAAAAGAGCAAAAATGTAAGAGCAGGGGAAAATATACATACCTTACCAAACCTGACTGTTGGACACGACTCGTTTCAGAGCAACATTGGGGTGAAGGTAAGTTCCTCAGGCAACCACCAACCACAATTCCTTTCCAAGCCCCCCAGAGGCTCCAGCTCTCCCTTGCCCGTGTCCCTGAGGAAGATGCAGTGTCCTCCAGTATTTCAGAGCCTCAGCTGCAGAAGATGCTGCTCAGAAAAAGAAGAGAGGAGAAGGTGTGGCATTAAATTCTAGGGTCAGTTGTTTGGCAGATTCAGAGCAGAACACAAGACAACACTGGATAGGAATGAAATGTCAAGGCAGGACAGAGAGTCTGTGACAATCCATCATGTGTGGCACCTTCAGAGGGCAATCATTGAATTCAAGAACTGTGGTGCAAAGCTATTCTTGCTTTACAGTACTTTTATAGTGTCCCTAGACCAAGAGATGAATGACAGACTGGCTGCTTTTTATTCCAGTCCAATATTGTAACACAAAAGTCAGTAATGCACTTCTCCATAGGGAATATTTTCATTCATTATGGCATTTCTGAAGAATAACAGGACTTTTATATCAAAAGCAGAGACATCATCTCAGTATTAACACTCTGCACGATAAAATGGCTCTTACTCAAAGCTTAGGAGCTCACAGCAGATGGGAAATCATGACTGCCAGCCCAACACACGCTGCAGGTTCCCAAATTCTACCTCCAAGGCAATTGTCAGAGACTAGCAAATGTCCTGGGGTTTTCTGGGAGCAGAGGGCTGAGCATCACCACGTTTTCTAGCCCAGTGTCACTGCTAGATGTGCTCAGAGTTTCCAAGACCCTGGCACTGAGCAGGGATGTGAGGCCTCACTGCAGACACCAGGCGAGGGACGGCGATGGAGGCAACACCAGCAGCAGCACTGCCAGCAAGCAGGAACCTCAGAGCAGCACTGAGAAGGGCAAATGCTCATCCCTAATCCCTGGCAGATGGGAAACACTCAAGGGATCATCCTTCCCCCATCCAGATAACACAGCCTGTGAAGCAAAACTGGGCACAGCAGCACAAAACAGGTGAGGACTGAGAAAAGAGCAGGATCTGAGCTTCCTATGTCAGTTATATCCATGGCTCACATCCTCAACCCCCACCCAGAGATGCTTTTCTAAGATTAACTCAGCAGCCACAACAATACTCTAACTTTGCCTAGGAGTTTTACAAAAAGCAAAGGGAAAAAACACCAGAGATATTACAAGAGGTTTCCCTCAGAGGAGAAAGCCCGTGGCAGCTCCAAGTACCACAAAATCCCATTACACCTTCATGAGAAACCCAGAAACCATGAACAGGTTACACCTATCTGGAAAATACATTAGGTTTTGGGCATGCAAGAATGAAGATTTCAGCAACCAGCACATGAAACCAGCATGAAGTTAGCATCATCGTGCCATATATATATCTATATATAGATAGATAGATATATACACACGAAAATGTACATAATGTGTTTTTTCTTTTTTTGTTGAAGCCCACACAGCATGCATAGTCACACAGGTCAGAACAATCAAATAAATTTACTTTATTTAGCACTAATTACTCTGCTGGACCTCATATGTTACATACACCCCTACAGGGCTCCACAACACCTTGCAGGGCACCCATGACAGGAGTCAGGGTGACAGACCTCAGCCCTGTGAGTGCTGTACACATTTGCAGACTTCCTGCCTCTCCTGAACTCAGACATGAAGGACAAACATGGAACTTCACAGCTCCTGTCCTCTTCCAGGCCAACCATGAAAAATCAGACTGCCAGCTGAAATGGCTGCTGAGTGACTTATGGGCATAGGAACGGCTGATGCTGCATTAGTTTGATCTGCAGGCAGCAGTGAGACCTAATTCTACTGCTTTTAAGGGATTTTATCTCTGGACACCACAGCTACAATTACTTTTTCATTTCTACTCGTAAATTGTAACACAGAATAGTCACTAAAGAAAATCAGTGCTACATTTTTGTGCATTAACCAGAGCATCAGCTGAGCAGAGGAAGTAACAGCAACAGGACCAGATCATCACTGCAACCTGAGTGCAGGGGTCTGTGCTCGAGCTGGGAAAGGTGAGCTTGTGAAAGTTCCTGTTCAGTACAGTTTGCCAATGAATATGCAGCAATGTGAAGGAGGAGAAGTATTGGGAGGTGTGGATGTGGAGGTGAAAACAACTTTATTCAAGACAAAATGCAGTGAGTGTGCACAAGTCCCATCTCTCATTATATATAATAACTGAAGTGGGACAACTTAATGAAATTAAATCAATGGCCAGGTTTCTAGTGAGTAGCAAAGTGTAGATGCTCCAGTCTGAAGGCAATGTGCTTTCTCCACACTCTGCTGACGTGTATCACACAACACAGAGGCAGGGAGCCAGGCCAGGGACCAACCTAGTCAGCAATAAAGTAAAAAGCTACAAAAGATAAATGCATGAAAACTCTCATGAGCTATAATTTGTGTTGGCTCAGAACCATAAAAGGGGGAAAAAGAAGAAAATAATATTTTTTTAAAAAAGTATGCCATTTGTGTTGCCCAAACCTGCAGAGTTTTGCAGGAAAACCCCTCACATTCAGTAGGTCACTCCTGACCTGATGGTCAGGGTCCAGCTGGTTTCCCTCTCACAGCCACAGACCCTGGAGAGCCCATCACAGAGCTGCCCAGATGCTTCTTGGACCTCCTTGGCTTTGGGCAGTTCTTGCCAAGTCCAGAGCCTCAGGAGCATCCCACAGCTGCAGAGTGAGAACAGGGAGCCCAGAGCAGCTGTGCTTGCCCCATCCCTGAAGTGCCCAAGGCCACGCTGGATGGGGTTGGAGCAACCCAGGATAGTGGAAGCTGTCCCTCCCCATGGCAGGAGGTGGGCCTGGTGCTCTTTAAGATCCTTTCCAACCCAGTTTCACATGATCCCTGACACAGAAATCATCCATTTCAGTCTGCACCTGCCACAGGAGCTGGCACTGCTCCTACCTGAAACAAAACCAAGTCCAAACTTGCAAAAAGTGCCCCATGTCTTAGAAATCCCACAGTTTTGTTGTTTCTAAGTTGCTGTGCTCCCCCACTCGTCTTTGATCAGAGGGAACATGCAGACAAACTGCAAATTACTTTCATTATCCCACCACTTCAGAGTTTTACATTCAGTTAACATAGTTAAGTGGTATCAGATCCGTCTTCCACTCACAAAAGCCAGCATATGGATGTTCTCATTAATCAGAAAAGGCAGACAAGACATTTTTCCAGTAAAAAGAGAGTATTTCCCTTGGAGGAATCTCAGTCCTTTGCTGAGGAAAATGTGAATTATACAAAATAATGATATACTTTAGATATAACAAATAAGCTCAAATATTAAATTTGAAGACACCATTTCTATTTTGGGACACTTCCAGGACACAAATCAATGAAGTCTGGGAGACTCTTCTCTCTCTCAGGAAGCCTTGCTGTACCTTTGCCCTGTTCTTAATTCTTGTCTTTAGGCATCAACTACTGATCCCTGTCGGGGTGAGGACAGCAGCTGGCTGGACCCTGCTCAGCCCCAGCACACTCATCCTTGTATTTGTGTCATACAGCTTAAGGTGCAGCTTGGGCCTCGTGGCAACACTGATGAGCATTTACAGCTTCAGCAAGGGCAAAAAAGAGGTATTGAGAAGCTAAACAACACGCCTGCAAGCAAATATTACAGTGTAGTAGATATTCAAATTAGTATTAGTTTGTCTCATCAAAAATTAATTACAATCTACCTAACTGCAATTGAATAAATTAGTTGGCGTAGAAAAGATTAAACATTTTAAGTGGCTGGTGACTGAAAAATAATTGAAAACATAATTCCTTGCTTAAATATTAAATTTCTTTTATTTTTATTGCTAGCATGGCCATTAAGAAATCAGAATTCCATATGCGTGTGCATTCATGTAGATGTGTATGACACATATTGAACACGTTCATGTACATTCTTCTAACTTCCCTCTTTCCCTAAAACTAAACCTGGGTAAATATTTTCAATTAACAAAGAAGAGCTCCACTGGCAGAACCAGAAGAAAGGCTGTGAAACAGGCAAGGGAAAACACATTTTTACTGCTAAGTATTTAGCAAGGTCACCTGGCTCTGCAAACGCAGGAGAAGAGATCCCCCAGCAGACTCTGAGCACAGCAGGAGATGACACCAATTCATTAGCAGCTGTATCTTCTAATTACAGCCTCGGACAGGAGTCCCCACACAGCTGAGCAGGGAACAACTGCTGCTTTTTGCTTTTTCTTCAGGATCAAGCTCAGAGTTTCCTGCTGAGCTCCAG
This sequence comes from Anthoscopus minutus, assembly GCA_013399455.1. NCBI lineage: Eukaryota > Metazoa > Chordata > Aves > Passeriformes > Paridae > Anthoscopus > Anthoscopus minutus. The sequence goes on from VWYI01029353.1 coordinate 1,100,672, forward strand.
GACAGCATCAGCACAACCCCACCACAGGCTCCAGCTCCAAGCCAAGCTCTCCATTATCCCAAAGGATGCTCCTGACTCCTCACAGCTCCAGTGCCAGTGGAAGCTGTGGGAGCTGCTCACCCCATCTCTGGTAAAGATCTCACATTCATTTACTCCAAAGGTGACACAGGTGAAGAAGGGAATAAAATGAGACTATGAATCCCTCCTTCCTGAAGGCTAATGGTAAAAAATTGGTAGCAATGCAAGTCTGGCACGTTTCCAACTACAACACTGAGAGTGCTGCCCACAGCCACGTCCCAGACACACTTTATCATTCACCAAGGCTCAGTGCAAAGCATAAATAAAACAGAAGCCATCAGCACTACTGGCACTCAGCTGGTTGGAGGCTTTTCTTTTTCTCTTTCCTGCCAACAAAACAAATAGTGAAATAGGAGAGCTACCATTTAAGTGCTAACACCCACCATTAGAAATTTGATGGGGGCTGATGGTGTGATGGGAAATGAACTCAATTAAAGAATGCAGGCAGTAATAAAACAAAGAATACTTTGACTGAGATTACTACAATAGAATACTGCGATGCTGCTGGAGATCAGCATTGATTTTTGTTATCCAAGTACAAACTAATGGTATCCAGGAAAAAGGAAATACGTGGTTGTTTAAGGAACTATCCCCATCATAATAGCATCACTGTTACATTAAGAGGTTCAAGAGTGTAATTAATATCTTGCTGTGTCAGAAAATGCTATGACACTGCACAGGCTTTGCTGCTGTTACATGTAAGTAAATACTTTCTGAAAATGAACCCAAGAAATGCCATGGAAATACTTCCAGTTTGAAATAATATAAACTCCTTTCTTCAGCAGGCATTTGTTTTTAACCAAAGCTGCTTCTCAAGTTCAAAAGCATTAAGTTGCAGGTTACTGTCTAACTCTCCAGCTGCCAACACTGCATTACACTATTAAGTGTTTTTATTATTATTACTCCTATTATTACAGTCTGCTTAGACTATAAAATAAGATCTCTTGGGCTCCTCAGACTCAAACACTTACATCTGCCCTTGTACTGAAGCTCTTTCAGGAGATTATTGTTTCTTCTGCCAGTTCAATTGAAAGCAATGATGAAGTTACTGCAATGCATATGTCCTTGTCAAATAATGCTTTCAAAGGTTTGGAAGCACATTTGTGGGGGGAAGAAAGCAATGCTGAACTGACTGCAGCAGTGAGTAGCAACCAGCTTCCATCTAACTGGACAGATCATCAAAATAATTGAGTAATGAAATGAACCCACTTCTCCCAACAGGAGCTGACAGGTTTGTACCAGAGGCAGCTGTGTGATACAGCCTTTACTGATGGAACAGTATCTAAGTGGATTTCCTCCTACTCTAAATTAAAATGGGAATCTAACAAGGAAACAATCCTGTCACTCATCTTAGTGCCACACTTCAGCTGCAGCTCTCACTTCCACAGCTACTGGCTCGAGCAGGTCTCTTCAACACAAATTTGAAACAAGTTTCTCCAGGCCCATGTGCATGGCATCAACATTAACTTGTTTCCCAGCTCACTAAAAAGCTTCATTTCCAAATTTAGGATGGCAGAGCCTTTAACTCATTGGTAAGGCAAAGTCAGTGCCTTTCTTTTCCTTTATCCTCTTCATCCCTTTTACATTGAGCCAGGGACAGATGTTTTGCAAAAGCTGGGACAGATTATCACTTTTCCAGCTTCCCCCTCTCCCCCTGTGGCCAATGCATCCCTACAGCTCTGCCAGGGTGCTCCCAGGCTGAGGGCTCCACTCTGCAACCACAGCACTGCAGGGTGGGATGGGCTGTAAAAACCTCAGCTGACCCAAGGGAAACAAAATTTACCAACCTGTGCAACAACACAGAATTATGCTAACCAGAGAAAAACCATTTTTTGATCCACCCCAACAAAAACTTCTACCCAAGCAAAGTAAGTGCTCTGAAACTATTCTGGGATGTATTTATTATGTTCTGTAATTCAGGCACACTCCAGGTTGAAGAAAGCTGTTTATTACTAGAAGGTCCCAATACCTTTCCATCTCTTTACCACAGCTGATAGCACATAAAGGGATCCTATTACAGGATCAAGACATTAGAGCATAAGCTTTTTATACACATATTATACTTCTCTATTAAAGGTATTAACTTGACCACTATTAACTTAATCTCATTTGAACTCAGTACATTTCTATTTTGCCACCCACAACTGACTTAACTTCTTCAGATGTGCTTTTGTCTTTTTTTCCTCTTTTTCTTTTTTTAAATTAATTTAATTTGGTTTGATTCGGGGACTCTCTCTTTGGAACACTTCAGATAAAACTCTCCAACTTTTCTGGCACTGGCTGCATTCCACTCTCACTGGAATCAGTGAGCTTTAGGATGGGCCTGCATTAACAATGGTCAGAAGTAACAACTGCCTTTGCTGTCCTGATCTGTCACTGCTCAGAGATTTTTGTGTTATTGCCACTTCTAACCCATATCCTGTTGGAAAATTTATAAGGAAATGAATATACCTCCATCTACTATTCAACGCCATTGCTAGAAAAACCTTTCATCCTTTGCTTAAGTTACTTATTCCAAAGTCACTTTCTGTAATGTTATTGTTTATCTCTGTGGAACATACTGGGATAAGTTGGTACCCCAAATACAAGTATATTTGATATATAGAAAATACAAGTATATTGGATTCTGTGGCACCTGAAGGACACACAGCTGCCAGCCCAGTGTCAAACCAGAATCTGAGCAGGGTTCTCCATTATAAATTCAGGTTATTCTCTCCAAACTGTTGATTTTAAAAGCCACACACAGCATCAAACTCAGCTGCATTTCCTGAGAATGTGCTCAAAGGAGAATGTGTTCTCCTTTCATGCTTTAAGCCAACTTTAGTTGTATTGGGTAAAACAATTGTGTTTTGGTCATTTTGCAAATTTTGAAAAGTCTGGATAAATTTGTTGTTTACAAAGTCCCACCCACTGCTGCAGCTGTTACAACCCCAGGGTAGGTAGGAGCCAACAAAGCCCATGAATGACACAGAAAGGCCCCTCAGTGCAGAGATCTGTTAGCCTGGAGAGTGTATCAATTCCAACAACACTTGCAAAACACCAGCCTGACATCCAAAATGTCATTTATCTTATGTGGGTCGTATAATTAAAGAGAAAGAAACTAAATTTGAACTGGTAACCAGCATAGAACCCTGGTAAAGCCCTAGAGCCTTTAAGTGCTTTAATTTCAGCAGAAAGGACAGAGCAGGACACAGGAGAGGGCACGGTGTGATCTGGCACAGCATCAGGGATGAGAAAAGGGTGAGCAGGTGACTGGGGAGCCAAGAAGAGGCCAGAGCAGACCTGGGGCTGTGGGAGGATGCTGAAGCTTTCTAGGAAAAGTGTCAGGAGTTTGGAGAAAGCTGATGCAAGTTAAAAAGGACCACAAGGAAAGAGAAACACTCGCAAGCCCCAGAGGTTTGCCTTCCACCACACAGCCACAGTGCACTTGCAATTGCAAACCACAACTCCCTTAATGTTCTCTCCCCTTTCCAAACACACAAATATCCCTCTTCAGCCTCCACATGGGAGAGATCCCGAGTGCACCCATGCAAACAGAGCCCCTGCTGCCTGCTCTCAGAGAGAGAAGGTTTGCTGGACTTCAACAAAGTCAGCAAATACCTGAAATACCCTAATTCACCCATAAAATAAGGCAGTGTCACAGTGCTTCCGTGGGGAAATGCTGCCTTAACGCGCTGTAAATCCTAAAGAATGGAGCAGAAATACAGCACCTGGCAGAGCCAGCCTGAGCAGCAGTGACTGAACTGCCTTCAGTGCTCAGGTGCCTCAGAGCAATCTTAGATTTGTGCTGAAAACCAACACAGCTAAAAGGGGACCACAGAATGTCAGAGTTTAGAATACCTTGGTTACAAAACAGGCTGGATTCCTGTCAGACATGGCTCAAGGCTGCTGACTCCAGGGCCAGACCCCAGCCAGAAATATTTCATTAAACCCTGGTGGAGCTTGGCATGACATGAAAAGACTCATTTAGCCACCAGTGGCAAAGAAACCATACAGGGCACCTCAGCCCCAGCTGAATCTAGACATGGCTGAAGTACAATAATTAAATACAGCTTAAAACTACTTCTAACAGGGCAGCATTTGAGATAGAAATTGGCCTTCTCACTGATAACAATTTGTATTTCCTATAGGTGCACAGTGCCACACAGAGTTAGCAGTGCTTAGAACTGCCCTGCACCATCAGGTGCTCAAATACTGCTCTGCCACCCAGAGTTCATCACACCACACATAATTGTGTCCAGTTAAAATATCTTTGGAAATATGAACCCACAGATATCATGCATGAGAGTTTAGCGTGCTTTTTTTCTTTTTAAAGTGCTTCTAGAACTCCAGATAGTATTGTTGTCAAAACCGTACTGCAGTTCTGTGTGTATTTAAGCCAACTAGCACAAATACAGCTCAAAGGTAATTTTTTTTTTTTTTAGTCCACTAAAGCTTAAACAATTGGATATTGCAAAAAAGCCTATAGCTACCTATCTGCATAGCACTGCAAACAGTTTGACTACCACTAAAATGAAATTCATTTACTTGAATTTATCTTTGGTGTGACTTCAGTGTGCCTCTGCCAGGCATAAATTTGCCCACTGGGTTCTGGGACACAAAAGGACTATGAAATCACAGCTTGTAGAAATGTCAATTCTTCTCATTACAAATCTGCAAAACTTTTAAAGTTTGCAAAATGCTGCTCTTAGAAATATTTTGAGGAGCTATAAATAGACTGTTCAGCCCATGAAAAATTATAATCTCTGAAGACTGCAAGACCAGAAATGTTTATCTAGGTTCTCAGTACAAGCTTTCAGGACTTCTCTGAACAAATTTTCAGACTTCAAGTTTTCATCTGTGTGTGTCCTTGTCCACAGATGAATGTCAGAGTCACTTCTCAACTTTTCCCATTTCTAACAAAATGTAGTCTTTTTTAAGAGTCAAAACCTGACACCAGCCATACAAACTGAAATGCTCTTGCGACATCCCCAGTTTAAAAAAATAATAGAGAAAGGCTCAAGTTCCTACAGTCTGATGTCCCTGAAACTTCTAATTTTCAGAAGCCATGGAGTTTCACTGCATCTCACAAGAAAATTCAGAAGTTTTGATTCCACCTCCTGAACCCTTGAGCCAGCTTGAAGTTACAGCCACACACTCTGCTCCTGGGGATCAACTGCTGAAAGGGCTGAATTTCACCAGCTCTGAGCTGCATCAGAGTAGAAATAGCTGCATGTTCCTACTAACTCATCTCCTCTTATCAAGAACAGCTTTTCTGCTCTGATTGCTCACTAAGCTGGAACATTGACATGGGAGGACAGCACACGCTCCTCACAAAAAATATGAAACAATAAGTAGAGGAGGAAAAGTGTATGATCAAGGTTGCAGTCTGTGTAACTCAGACCGGAATTTTTAAAGTTAATGACTACAGAGTAATTTTTTTCCTTTTCAGATCCATACTGTGCATTGTGGTTTTCCAATCAACCCAAGGGGTGTGACAGCCACTCTACAGTGGCCCTTACAATGATACACAGGCAATTATTGCTGGGCCAGAGACTTGTGGGAAATGTGTTTTCCCCTTCCTATTTCACTGTGAAGGGACAACAAAAGTAGTTAAAGTATACATTAATGGTTTTCCAAATAATATACTTGATTACATCTACTACAGAATATTTTTTCTTCATGTTTCTATAATGAATCTGACCATGAAAAGCAAATTTATGCCCACAGTTTGTATCATTATAAACTCAACTCATTTGATGTGAAAAACCCACAGTTTAATTGCTTGATTTAGATTTTGGCTGGTAAAATGCATACTGAAACATTACTATTTTAATTATGTTAATTTATAACTGAAAAGCTAAATTTGCAAAGGCAATAACATTAATTATTTACTTGCCCATTAAAGCTGAATATTTATTACCAGGATAATTGGCTTCATAAGTCTGCCAAAAAAAATTTAAAAACAAGTTTATGTACTGACTTACAGAGGAGTGAGTGATACTGTAGAATCTCTCAGCAGGCTGTGTGTGTTTAATGGATTGCTCTGATATACAACTACATTTCTTTAATTTATAGTCTATTACATTTAGTTTTTTCAAAAGATTTTATTGTTTTTTTCCTTTACAAAGATGCCAGCTGTGACTCAGAGCAAGCTCCTTCACTGCTCTGCAGCCAAAATCATTTGTGCAGTGTGAGGGACTTCCACCGGTCTTAATAATTTATAAAGATTGCACCTCACCTGGTCATCTAAATGCTCACTAAATGTAGGATTACACTGGGTTAAATCAACTGAAAAGGGAAACAGAGACTCAAAGTAACCCAGCCCACAGCCAGAACAGAAGGGTTAAGAAAAACCAGCAGTGAGGAGTCTCCACCTTTGCTGGTATTTTAGCTTCATTTCCATTTGCAAGATAGCAAATATATTCAATGTTTGTTTATGCATGCATCCTCAAAGTAATACAATTCACTTACTAATGCTTATAGAACAATTTGTCTATTACCTTGATGTAGGATGAAAGGCTAATTTTGATTGTTGTCTAGACACAAATCCTAATTCCATTTGGCAGTGTCTTTCACCAAGCAGACACCTTCCCTTCCTGCTTCCTTAAATATGTGACTTTCCCAGCAGGGACAGGAGCACTAAAGAGCTGCAGCACCACAGCCACCAGCAGGAGACAGGATGGACTTCTGTCACACTCATTTTCCCCCAGGCCTGGGTAAAAACTCTCTTTGATGAGGTCTGCAGAGTGTACAAATTAACCTGAAGAGCCAGCCCTGAGGCAGTGCTCATGGAGACAGTAACTAGGATTTTAATCAATTTTTATTTATTCAGGCATCCTCAAAACAGGATGATTACACCCAGATTACAGTCTGAACTTCCAACAGGCTCATGGAGACAGTAACTAGGATTTAAATCAATTTTTAGTTATTCAGCCATCCTCAAAACAGGATGATTATGTCCAGATTACAGTCTGAACTTCTGACCATGCTGTAAAAATACTGCCAAGGAAGGGCAGAAGAATCCATGAAAGAGAGGCAGTGGATTTGGCATCCCATCTTAACTGAGAAGGAATGGGTTGTACCACAGTTTAAAACTTTGCTGTCCTTATTTTTTTACCTACAACTCCTCTGCAGCTGCCTGCAGCCCAGAAACACAGAATGTGTGAACCTCAGCCTCGGGGAACAATAATCTGGCTTTAAATATTTGCATCTCACATGGCTGGATTCAGGACAGTTATTTTTATTAGTATTGTTGTTGTTGATATTATTATTATTATTATTATTAAACTGATACAGGGGAAAGAAAAATCAAACCCCAAAACTTCTAATTGAAAACCTGAGGTTTCTTTGTCCATGTATAGCTCTCACACTGCAAGAGACTTTTGTCTTTTCTCAAATTATGCAGGACACTGATGCTCTTGCCAGCAGGGCAGACATACCAGTATCTCTCAGTGCCAATTTTCCCTGACAACAAAAGCAGCACAGCTCAGTAGAACCCAGCACTGCATGGCTACAAGACACAAAAGCGAAAAAGCCAGAAGAATTTGCTCACACCCACACCCACCCTGTGATGCTGAAGACATTTTTGGACAGGATTAATTCAGTGCTCCCAGAATGACAAGGGGTGATATTTCAAGTGAAAATGTTAAGCCAGGTTGGAGCTGGGGCTGTTCCATGCTCACATCCAGGACATCCCAGGGGTTCCAGGTGAGGGCTCGCCCTCAGGCACAACTCCCACAGCCACCTGCACAGAGTGCAAGGCTCCCCACTAATTCTTGGCTTTAAATCAGAACCAGAGCTTTCCCTGCTGCCTGCTCTGCTCAGGACTGCAGTCAGCTCACACACATTAACCAGCCATGGAAGTAAGCACAGCTCCTGTGGAGTATCTGGGAGTTTGGTGCAACACTTGCTTCGCTGACAGCCGGAGCAGATCGGAAATGATCCATATGGTGACACTCACTCAGATACAACGATGCTACTTTCCAGGCTTTCCCTCAGAAATATGTGACTTGCCTAAATACATCTGCAGCTTCTTCTCAGCAAAGCACAGACCAGTGAGGTAATAGCCAAGAATCACTAGGCAGGGCAGAGTAAGAAGTTTTCTACCTTTAAAAATTTCTTACTTAGACCAAAGGGCAAAGTTTCAGAATTAGTAATTATTCAGAATGCTATTACAAGTTCAAGTCCATACAAAACACATTTATTTGTAAAATGTTTCAACAAAATTTAATTTTTTTAAGAACTTTGTTAACTCCAATGTAAAAAATTTTCTTAGGGAAAACACAGTATTTCAAACTAAAACCCAAGCATTTTTATTTAAAAAGCTAACTCCCTAAGTTTTGTGCTGATGCATTTTGGTTTCAGCCCAGTGTTTGCTGAACATGGATTCTCCCTTGCTACCAAGGTATTAATGGTTTGGCACCAACCAGTGCCAACACATCAGAGTGTGAATTCCACATCAGCTCTGGCACAAAGCTGCAAACCTCACAGATAAAGACCTGGTAGGAGGCAGGGGTGGTAAACAAGGATAATACTGCATGACAGACAGCTAGCAGGAGAGAGGATGGCAAACAGAAGATAATTGTCAAGCATGTGGTATTTTTAGCAACAATCAACCAAAATGCCTTAGACATCAATTTCAAGCTACTTAATCCCCTTAATAACATGTTATGGCATTTGTTTGTGATTAGGGTTTCACTTTGTTTTCTAGAGAAGATTCCCCTCAGACTCCTGCATTCAATGTGCTTTGTAAATAGCTCTGCCAGTACGCTGAGTATTAGGTTAGAGTTTACTTATCACAGTGCTAAATTATTCCAGCTGGGTCATTATTAATTCTCCTAATTTTGCTGTCATTTGCTATCATTACAACAACACAGCACCCTATGGATACATTTATTACAGAGCATAAATCCAGGGCTCGTCTAAGCTGCTGGAATGCCTACTCTGCAATCTTTATGGAAAAGCCTGAGGAGTGTTTAAAAAGAATTATCTTTAGCAAAACTTTTTAAAGGCTTACCTCTAGCTCCCCATCCTCCACCCACTCATGACATTTGTGGAGGATGTTAGGTGAGTTTTCAGTGTGTGATACTCCACTGCAATACAGGCTATGGCCCACGGCAAAGCTCCCTCATAGTAAATACACTGGGGAAAGGGATGCTGGAGAGAGAGCAAAGAGGATGGCACTGCAGTCTATGCAATCTCCATTGAGAGGAAGAATTTATAAAAATAGACATTTAAAAATATCCTAATGCATATTCCTCCCCTCCTTCAGAGAATTTATGCACTGCATATATCCTTTTCCTAACACAAGCATATGCTTGATTGGGTCTCGGTTCAGTAAAGCAATTCATTCAGGGAAGAGCTTTTAGCACCTGTTAAAACCTGTCAGACAAAAACTTAAGCAGATGCTTCAGTGTTTTTCTAAATCAGGACTGTAACTGGATTTACCAGTGCATAAATTGCTCCATGTCATAAAGACTGTGAAATTTTGGTTCTGTTATGAAGGCAACTGTCTACCTGTTTTAAGTCTGGCAACAAGAGGCTCAAGTTTTAAGCAGCTGCTCTGAACTAGTCCTGAATGTGCCAGTACCACCCCCTTCCTTGCTTTACCTCCTCTCAGTAAAGCTACAACATTTTCTCAGTACAGTAGACTCCACATTTATAACAAAGGGTCTAGACATGGTTTTGTTGCTGCCCTCCAAAGCTATCCACATCCTTAGGGAACACCATGTCACAGCAGCCACCCCTCAGTTCAGGGTCCACAGTGACATCCCCTGAGCTCACCTGAAGCAGTGGTCCCTGCACAACAATTCTGAATGTGCAACCCACACTTGGGAATTGCACTTTTTAGTCCATCATTCAAACAACTGATCAAAATTATTAAGGTAGATACTTCTCACACCCCATGGCTAACAACACCTGAGATAAACACTAATACACTTTTGTTAAGACTTTATTAAAGCCAGGTGTATAGCCAGTGGTAGTTGTTGCACAGTGAAATCCTTTACCCGGGCATATGAAGCTCTGATCAAAGAGATTTAGGGATCCACTGATCAAGAGCTTGGACAATCACAAGTCTGAGCTTTCTTTCAGGTATGAGAACATGATGCTCACCTGAGCATCACACTCCTGGCTACAAAGTGCTTTTGTTTTCCTCCTCTCTTGGGTATTAGTCACACAATCAGAAAAAGAAATCAGATTAGTTTGGGCTTAAAACATGTCAGCTACTATGTGCTGCTCACAGGTATGTGCTCACAGGTAATTTGCTCTGTATCTTCTTGGGTATTTACAAATCTCTGCTTCCCTTGTAGTGTCCTCTGTGATGACAAGTACTATGTTTGCCTTCTTCCAGAATTCTGACAATTACCCTATTCTCTATAAGCTTCTAAGAGTTGTAAATAATTCAGTGGGTACATTTCATAAGGCCACACTGACCCAAATATATCACAGTTACCTAAATAGTCCTTATCTTGTTCTTGCCTTTGCTCGTAAGACCTTTTACAGGGAACACTGTTACAGATCTGACACAGTTATTAACCTTTCTGTGAAGAGCAGTGCAAAATAATGGCATTTTGTATTTCTGTCTTCTCTTCTAGTCCATTTATTTGCTTCCCTTTCTTCCTGATGGACTTCTGCCTTCCTCTTACTTCAGTAAGAAGTAAGTGTGTAAGTCATTTCATAACCTTTTATAGCCATAACTGATTTTGCCTCTAAGTCCTTCTGATTTTAGCCTGTGTGGCTGCACAGCTGGTGGTGGTTTTTGCCACACACCTTTGGTTTGTCACATTTGTACCAATACACATTATTGAAAAGCTTCCTCTGCTGTGCTAATCTTCCTAAATCATCTTTGTGCATAGAGTCTCCCAAAGCTTTTATCCCACAGCACTGCTTTAGCTAATAAGTTTGTACAAAGCATTTTCAATGTGAAAACATGGGACTTTCCCACTTCCAACATTTGGCACCCCAGCTCATTATTCCAAGCAAGCACAAAGGGTGAATCCCTTTGTTAATCTATTACTTTCTACCCAACCCAACCACTCACACATTCCAAAAAGTTACATGATGTGTCCTATAATTCTGGCCAACAACATGTCTGTGTCCTAACTTGTCTGCCTAGAGCCACTGACCAGCACAAGTTAATTCTCCTCACCAAGAGCAACACCCTTGAAAAAATGTCCCATGGCCAGTTCCAATCAAAATTCCAACTGTTCTCCACTTACCCCTGTCTTCATAGCTTCTCTCCTCAATATTCTAGTGGCATCATTTTTTCTTCAATACTTTTTGGATTTTGTACACCTTGGTCACGACCCCTCTTAATCTCTTCCATTCTAATGAATATAAACATAATTTTCTTAACCTCACCTCCTGTTTTACAACCCCCGAGGCCTTTTATCATCTTTGTCGAGCCAGTATCCATAATTAGGGTATGTAAAAAAGATCAAAAGGAACGGACAAGAAAATGCCTACTTGACACAAATCGTTACATGAATAATCAACATCTGCAGCCCAGACTCACCCTTCCCAAACCAACCCAGTGTCAGAGGGCAAGTGGCTGCTGATTCCTGCACATCAGGCGGTGTAGCCAGGACAGGATTTGTCACTGCAGGGTGCTCCACTTCCCCCAAGGGCATTCTGCAACATTCACCTTTCCTGCTGTTTGTGCCAGCTGATCACAGCTGCGCACACACACACACACACACACACACACACACACCTGCCTTTACACTCTGCACAGGTATAAAACCCTGAGTGCCAGCCAGGCTGCCCCCAGCCTGTGTGCACACACAGCCATGTGCACTCACAGGCAGCACTCTGCTCCCTGCAGGTCCTCACAGGCACACAGCTGTAGGGGCAGGCTCAGTACTGCTGTTACGAGAGGAGAGAACACCCACCACTCTTCATACAAGAACTGCAGATGAAGATAACACAACAACTGCCCTTCAGTGCTCACAGCGACCAGCATTCCTTGGCTGGACAGATCCTTGAATACTCCACTGCTCTGCAGAGTACAAGTTTCAAAGGGATGAATGTAAAACCACAAAAATGCCCAGGGCCTGGAAGATAAACGCCTTACAGGGAATATCCCTGTTTACCTATGGATTATTCTGTATGATATTCAGAATTTGAAATTTGCCATAGCAGATCAGACAAGTGCTCTGTTTAGACCGTAAAGCTGAATCAAACAGCAGCAAAAGCAGATGCCTGAATTCAGGGAAGGGTTTGAGAAACCTTTACAAACAGTTACACAACAACTAAACCACCTGGGCTCTTTTCTTCATTCTGATTCATCAGAGAGTAGGCAGGCAACCTGAAAAATAAGAATTTCTCTACCTCTC
>VWYI01029355.1:0-27724 GCA_013399455.1 Anthoscopus minutus
ATCAGTGTAACTTCTCTTGACACACACACGATATTCATCACTTTATTGCTAGACCCAACCACGGCATCACCCACCTAGAAACCACACAAAGGCATTAAAGCAGACAGCACCCGAAGACAGGCAAGTATCCGAAAAATCTGAACGTCATTGTGTTAATTTCTAACACATGCTTGCTAGCAAGCAATAATCACTTGCAATTTATTTGGGCCTCAGTTAGGATAAAAAGCCTGCTTGCTTCCAGCCCGTCTAATATTTAATACCACTTTTCAAAACGATGTTTGAACTGAAGTGTTTTATATAGAGAGTAAGTGATAACAGCTCTGCATCAGGCTAACGAAGTGATAATTACTTAAATGTGGTAAAAACCCTTAATGATAGCAAAATCTATCCAATTCGTGTGCTATTTCAGTTTCCTTTAAGCAGTATCTTTTCAAAATCATAGAATCACAGAATGGTTTGGTTTGGAAGGGGCCTTAGAGATCATCTGGTTATGGTCCCCGCACTGTGTCCTGGCACACTTCCACTATACCAGCTTGCTCCAAGCCCTGTCCAGGCTGGTTTCAACAGTTCCAGGAAAGGGTTATCCTTCCTAACAGCTTCTCTAAGCAACCTCTGGTAGCGCTTCACTACTCTCACAATAAACAATTTCTTCCTAACATCTAATCTAAATCTCTCCTCTTTCATCTTCATAAAGGTCCCTTAAAGAAGCAGTCTCTTAAGTCAGTTTATCACTACTAGTCATTTAAGTAGTTCTAAGATTTAATTTTTCAAGAATAAAAAATAGTTGCATTGGGTTTGTTATTTTTAATTTAAACCAAGTACCTGTGGTCAGAAAGTTTGCTTCCTGAAGCGCTAATCTTTGTTCAAAATAAAATAAAATGATGCTGTGATGGTGTGTTGGCAATGCAGAGGAGTATCCAACCTCAGCAGGGGAAGGAGAGGGGTCTACAGGCAGTGGTATCAAACAACCTCAGTGTTCTGGTCCAGCCCCTCCTGGATACTGCACAAATTAGCCCTGTCCTGACCACCACTGGACCCTGGAATAAGGTGAATAAATTATGCATAAACTAGGATCAATGGTCAGTTTTGTTCAAAGGCTCAAAACCTAACCCTGGAAGCTGGCATCTGATTTTACTTCAATTTCTCTGAAGATGGAAAAGCAGAAAGAAGGGAATATTTATACCTAAAAATTAGTTATTTGAGACTGTGTTTAGTCAACTTAGAAAATATTTGGCAAAGTCTGCCTTGAGGAGAAAGGGAGAACTGTGGAAATAACTGACTTTTTATGAAGTTACTTAACAAATACGGAAAATAATTGTTATGAATGACACTAGCAGTTACCCTGTGAGGTTACAAGGCCTCTGTGGTTCAGATCAAATGAGCACAATGGTGTCTATGGGGATGCAGATCCTGCCAGCCTCAGCTAAGGTGCTAAGGAAGATGGCTGGAGTCAATCTTGAGGGACACACTTGACAATGATAAAATTATTGTTATTGTTATTGTTGTTGTTAATGTAATTGTTTTATTTTAAATTTTTTCTCTCATTAACATCCCTCTTCCATGAAGCTTACAAAAAAAACCAAACTATAGTAGGAGTAAGGTCACCGGTACAGATAGTTTACCACACTCTTTGGCCCAGCAAAGACCTGAGATATTAAAGAGGTATTAGATATTTACTATCTAGATATTTAATAAGATATTTAATAAGAGCATACTCCAGTAGTACTACAGTTAATTTTCATATGTGAAAATCGATCTATTGGCAGCTGAAATTACTTTGGGCAGTGGAATGCAGCTATTCTAACCTAACTGACTCCAAGAAAGAAGAGATAAGCATCTACTCTTCTGTGAAGGGTCAAATTTCTGAGCAAGGCTCAATTACCATGAAATCCTGCAATATGTTTAAAATTCATCTGGATTTCAGTAACAATTTCAGTTTGTACATTTATAACACAGCTGCAGACCATAGTCAAATATGACTGGGTGCCAGGCAGCTGCACATTAATTGAAGAGGTAACCAGGTTTAAAACAGATTTTGATTTGTCAGCTTTTATGCAGATGATCCAGTCTGTTCCAGAAGTTATATTTTATTTCAATTCTATAAAAAGAAAACTGGTATATAAAGAAAACTGGTATAAAAAGAAAACATGAATCTGGTGGACTTCTACAACAACAATGTAAAAGGAGACAGATATTCCCTACAGGGCATTCATTGATTTTTATTTAAATTTTATATAAACTGGAAAATACCTCAATATTTAGTAAATAAATTCTTTGTATTTTATTTTAAATATGCAATGCCAACACAACTTACTGTCTATGAAGCCTCCTCTCTTCAAGATTCCTATTTCTGATCACAACTTTAGTAGGGTCTCATTAGTTTTCAATAAGCTCAGCTTTCACTTCTATTCAGTTTCCAGTTTCTTTTTTGACATTGTCCTGTTTTTAATTCCCTCTTATACTGGTGACATTTCTTGTCCCTTTCACATCGTCTTCATCTCTGTCATTTACTGCTCTGTGTCTCACTGTTTGTCCTTCTCTTTTCCCAACTTTGATTCATTGACCATTTTAGCCTGTTATTTCCTCATTCACCTATATTCATTTTCCTTTCTATTGATGAGAATTTTTTCCTGTTTAAGTCCTAGTCTACTCTTACTGCTGAATAGAACTCAGATTAAGTCTTACTTAAAATAAGTCTTTACTCAATTACTTTACCATTTTAAGGGGTGCAACTCTTGCCTTTGAAATATTGTTAGTGAAGGATTGTTACAATCAGATTTTAAATTTTTTGCAATAGGTCTGCTATTCAAGTGCTTAGATGTTTTTTAATTTTTCTGAATATGGGTGCTAGATACTTTATTTCATTGCATCCTTCCCCGAAGCTCCCTACTCTCTAAGCCTTCTCAAGATTAACATCTCACCCCAAAAGTATTTCTGAATCTACAACAGAAAAAATACACTAGGTAAATGATAAACAAATAAATCACAAAACTGTGGGCACATGAGATTGTGCAGCCACTCTAACTAAGGTGGGCCCACCTTTCTCCATCAGCAGCACCCCTGTCCCAGGCAGCTGTCTCAGAAGTGGGTATATGTGCAAATGCATAAAGTTTTTTCTTTTGTAAATCAGTCAAGTCACAACTTAACCACAATTTTAATGGTAAATAGAACCTTTGTATTTTGTGCCTTTCTTTAAAGTATGGAAAGTTAATTAGTTTATACCTTTTCTTACAGGTGGCATTTAGTGCCTCTTTTTGTTAATTAGCTGTGGGACAACACACTTTCATTTTGTGTTTTCATTTTATTTTATCTCATAGATCTTCATTAACTTTCTCTTAGTGTTTCAAATGGATGTTGATTAACAGGTTTGTTCTGCTGTTTCATGGCAACCTGCTCATCACATTAAAGCAGTCAGATTTAATTGCCATAAGGAAAAACCCTCCATCACCTTGCTGACAGCCCAAACAGCGGCTTTTTGTCATCTCCTGATGATGAACAGACGCTGCTGTACACCTCTGGAGTGCATAGATCAAGCTAATACAAGTTAACTGCAGGTAAGAGAGACAAAGGCCAGAACTTCAATCAAAAGGAGCCATTGATTTGAGAAACAAGGGCCCAGGGCTTGCTGCTCTCCTAGGAAACCCAAGGCAAGAGTTGCAAAACTTCACAAGCAGAACACGGCATAAGAAAGAAGAGGATTGACAGAGCAGTCAGTCAGTTACAAGATAAATAATTGTTGGGGGTTACATTTTTTTTTTTTTCCGTTTCTTAGCTGTTAGAATTTTTCCCATTTAGCTGAGAGAAAAAAGCCTGATGGCTGGTACATCATCGGTACTTTAANCGGCCCGGGACTCTCTGCTCATCCCTGCCATTCCAGCGAGGTGTTTTTCCTCAGAGCCCTGCAGGAACTCCGAGACTAAGTGCCAGCTGAGGGGTTTGTGAGGCACTGCCTCTCCTCCACGTTTTTTTTCCCGTCTCAGCCGAGACGGGATCCCTGCTCTTTTCCGTTGTTAATACTGTAGTTATTGTTGTTGGTTTACCTTAATATATATTTATATTAGTAAAGAACTGTTATTCCTATCCCCATATCTCTGCCTGAGAACTCCGTGTTTTCGAGATATAATAATTCGGAGGGAGAGGGTGGGGGCTTACAATTTTTTTTTCTGCCATCCCTGACAGATAACTGTCTCTAAAACCGGGACAATAATCCTGAATATTCTGTACAGGGAATACTTAGAAATAGAGGGTTTGAAGAGAGGATATGAAGATCTCAAGAACAAGGTTTTCAGCACAGGGCTAATGCAACTACATCCACATTACTGTGTAGCTGGAGGGGTGAGAGCGCTGCCTGAGGATCCACACATGTGGCAAGATTTTCAAAGACCCTCATAAGTGTCTTTGAAGTGCCCCAAGACTCAATGCACCTCAAGACTTTGTGCCTTCTGAGATCTCTTTTCCCTTCACATAACATCGTTGTTGTGTGTAAAGTGGTTAAATTCATTATTGCTGTTTGGCAGATTGAATGAGGAAGAGAATGGGGATATTTGGGATTTGTATAAACATTACTCTAATTTCTTGTTTCTCAGAGGAGACATTCCACGGATTACAGTGAGATCATGATTTTCCGGTTATAGAAAATGGAGTCTGAGGAGTGTGCCAGCACCAGTGCAGATGGACTGGGAATTGTACAGAAAGTGCAAGCTTTGAATAGAGATTAAAAAGTATAAGGAAATTAAAGCCTCTGTTGGTTATATCAAAGCATTTCATTAGAGATGGAAGTATAGCAACCCACTATATATTTCAAGGACCTTCATCATTCAAAGTCATGGTAGGAACAGTGTATGTTGGAGTCCTGCACTTCCCAAAGCATTGCATTTTTTGAAGGGTTGAACAACCTCACAGGTGCACACCAGGCGTTTTGATTGCACACTATTGTGTTGGACCTTTTCTCTGGGTAACAAAAATATCCAAGCTATGAAATAATACAGTTGTAACCATCTGTGGATTGCTTATTCATTTGTTAATTCATTTATTCTTTTTTCAGTGTGCCTGAAAAAAAGGGAATCTGTATTTATCAGAAGGGTGGCTTTTTTTACAGTTTATTACCTAATTCTTGTTGCCATAATACATATTCCCATGCCAAAAGAAATTCTTATTAAGAGGTAGAATGCAAGTGAAATATGTATGTCATTCAATTAGAATGCCAGTATAGCTAAAATGTTGAAGGCTGTTTTTTAAAAGAGCACTGGTACTTGACACATAAATATTTACATGGTGTAGAAATGTACTCAGAAGGTTCAAATGTTAACAAAAAGCACAACAGCAAGCAATTATCCATCTATTTTTCAAGGAAATATACAGTAAAAGAATAGACACAATTTGAATTAAGAACCAATCCAGATGAATCCTTTATGCCTGACAGAATACAGGAGAATATATCATCTGCTCTGAGAAAGATCAGTGACTCCCTTTAAAGTTTATTTATTCCCAGATAGTATTGGACTAAGGTTGGGCTACAAATAAAGAGGAAAGCTATCATCACAAGTTTGCGTTTGGAAGGTTTAATCTAATTCAATATGTGTAAATTACATAAACATGAGCATTTGTCTCCGATCACTCTGTACTGTTCTGAATGTACATAGCAATTTTAAATCCTGAAACTTGAGAACAGGAAAATGTGAAAAATTAATGATGTAGTGGCAGTCTTCTGTCAGTTCTGGCTTGCATCTCAACCACAATGCTGGGGGCAGGTATGCAGTTAAAGCTTGGCATTTCTCAAGGGGAACTTTAACAGCAAGAAAAACAAGAAAGCACTGATGAATCCTGAATCACATAAAACTACATTATGCCTTAACTTAATGGCAATAATTTATGTAAAACTGTATTATAATATTGCTGTTGAAATGCCGTTGAAATGGCAGGTCTGGCAGTGCAATTCCAGTGGCTTTTTTATTTTCCTTTTTCTCATTTTAAAAAAATAAAAGGGCTTTTTTTTCCAGCATCATAAGATGATTACTTTCATGCCTTCATTGTAGATTTTCTATCTTCAGTATTGTTGTGAGATCGCCCTTTTCTGAGGTGGGAAACACTAACCAGTGCACCCAACATATGGACAAGGAAGGAAGAGGAAGAGGGGGCCTCATGACATGGTTGTGACCCTTCCTGAGTGCTCAGCCTCTTGTTCCTTCTGAGTGTGGATTGATTTTTACTTCTTTATGCAAGTAGAAGTGGACTGATAATTTTCCCCACAATTACCCTGTTTTCCTAATTTCCCAAATTGCTTTTCTTCTCTCTGCTGCAGGCAAATACCCCAGCACAGAATGAGGACCAAGCTCCAGCGCAGATGATGAAGAGAATCATCACATCTAGGAAAACGCTGGAGAATGAGGTCATGGCTTTCCTAAAAGCATATTGCCTAGGGAGTCTGTCAACCTGAATTTAAAACCATCAGGAGACTCTTGCAGGATCACCTACTTTGTTCTAATGCAAATCAACCACAGCATTAAAATACCCCTACATCTTTCTCTGCCAATTTTGGATATGTTGGCATCAGTTTCTCATTTTGGATTCCCTGTCTTTCTCTGCAGTAGTCTGGAATCCTTTGGTAACCAATTATTTTTTTCTTGCTCTCCTGGTAATAACACACAGAAAGGAAGACATCTTTGGATGCAATTTTTTTTTATAAATTAGGCACAGATACTCAGCCAGCAATTTTCCATATCCCACCATCACATTCCTGGCTCTTTACACCATATATTTTTCTCAATTTCAGAAAGGGGATGCCGGGCTTGATCCACTATTCTGGTATCAATCTCTGTGCCATACAAAGAGTGTTTTTAACTCCCGGTTTCTCTATGCTTCTCTTGCCCGGGGTCATACTCCTGGCCTTTCTAATGCTGAATCATAACAAAAGGTCATGCAAAGTTAAATAGTTATTTACCTGCTGTATTCTCCAAACTTTTCAGTTTTGAAACATCTGTTGTTTGGACTCTAAAGTAACTTTTTTTCTCAGGCAGACAATATTAACATTATTTCTGGTTATTATTTATTATTGCCTTGTTCCTACTTGATCTATTTTTGTATTATCCATAAATGTCAGCTGCAGAGTTTTATATGAAAAGTGTATAATAGGCCTCTGGAGGTTAAAAAAAGAAAAGAAAAAAGCAAGGTATTTAATTTCTTCCTTAATGATTGCCTTTTCTGATATATTAGTTCAGACAATTGTTGATCTATGTGCTTTCTTACACAGCACAATTCCAATTTGTCTTTCTTTTTGATTCATAGTATTTGTGTTACAAAGTACCCCATGGAAGTCCAGACAAATTAAATACATGCAATAATTTTCTTGTACCCATGAAAATTTATAATCTCACCAAAGGAATAACTCAAGTTTACTCAGTAAGACCTACTTTCCAAAACAGAAAGTACAGATTTTATTGAAAAAACTGGAAAGTTCTGAGTAGAAATAAATAACTACTTCAGATAAAGGGTAGACAAGCTGGGAAAGAAAAAAAACTCACCAAAATTTTAAGTGTGTGATGAAGAATAAGATTGGAAAATACAGGGGTTTTTTTCTGGCTTGAAATTTTTTTCTAACATGGAGAGTGTGAAAGCTCATATCTGGTACTAAAATGGAGATATAAAATGAGTGTGAAATACATTTATGCTATTCTGTATCATCTTTGCACCAATGGGCTGGCAGAAATTAAAACAAGTGTCCTAGGATAACCCTAAAGGTTTTTGTATTCCATATCCACCTGCGTCCAAAAGTTGTTACTTTCTCCTTAATGCCCAGGGTTGCATCTGGAAATGGAATTGCAAGACTGGGAGGTTTGCTATGGTCCCTTTGGAAGGTCAAAGCGCCAGAGGCAAGGCAAGCTCTCTCCACTCTGGGTTGTTTTTTTTAATCTTTCTTTCCTCTCTTGTATCTTTTACTGCCTCAAGGCATATTCCACAAATGCTTGCCTGCAGCTGCAGCACTGCTGGGCCAGGTGGCTTCACTCCAGGCCTGGTTGCTCCACAGCCCATGTGGCTGTGCTTTGCCTTGCCTGCCCTTCTTTGCCTGCCCTGCCCTTCCTTGCCTGCCCTTCCTTGCCTGCCTTGACCTTCCTTGCCTGCCTTGCCCTTCCTTGCCTGCTCTTCCTTGCCTGCCCGTCCTTGCCTTGCCCGCCCTGCCTTACCTTGCCTTGCCTGCCTTGCCTGCCCTGCTGGCACAGGGAAAGTGAAGCCCCTCCACGAGTTCCAGCCCCTGACCAAGTGCCAGCTGCCAGAGCTTGCCAGGCTCTCTTTCTCAATAGAAGTGCTGCTCTCTAAGGAGTAAGAATTAAAGAGGGAGGAAGGTTGGCACCACCTTCCTTTTTCTCCATACACAAAGTTGCCCCTGGCAGCCTCCAACTTGTAAAGGACAGACGTTACCCTGCCATTCTGGGTTTCTCTTTGTTCCTGAGGAGTTTGTGAGATATAGAGATTTTGTACCTAGTGATTAGTAACTTTTTTTTCCTGTTGCTGCTTTGCTTGTTAGTAAACTGTCTGTTTTTTCTCTTATTTCTGCTCATTTTCATTTTCTCCTTATTGGTGTAAAGGAATTGGTTAAAACTAAGGGGTGGTTACTAATTTTAGAGTGTCCACCTTTTAAACTGTCTTAAACCAAGACACACTGTAATTCTTCCATAAAAGTCTCCAACACTAAATGTGTTTACAGTCAAATTTGTTTCTATAGTGGCACAATCCCCTGTTCTTGTTAGCATCTCGAAATTAGCACTTCGAAATAGGACTCAAAGCACTCTTTATGGGAGCAGGTGGTAGAATCACACAATAGGTTTGAAAGGACCTTAAAGGTTGTCTTACTACAGCCTCTCTGGGAGACATTCCACAAGACCAGGCTGCTCAAAGCCCATCCAGTCTGGCTTTGAACAGATGAGGCATCTACAATTTCTCTAGACTGTTTCAGTGCCTCTGAAACAGCCTTTTCCTTTCTACATTTTCTCTCAAAAATCTATGTCTGCACAAATAAAATACATCCATTTTCCCTTTAGAAACACACTTTAGGTTGAAAAGTGTGCAAGAAATTAGGAAATGCAAAAATTGGGAAACTAGTTTTATTCTCCCCCTCAAATACCTGCAGTACAGTGCAGCCCTTAAAGAATAACACACTACTTTGTCTCCCTTTCAGCAGAGAACACCGGGTGTTTCCTAGGAGGGGGTCAATGGCTAAGTGGAGAAGGCATTTGCACAAAGGGATGTCCTTAACATGCACAGCTCTGCACAGGTCTGGTTCCAGTGAAAGCACAGACCTGCTGTCAAAGTGCTTTACAGATACCCCCAACCAACCCTGAGTGACAATGCAGGCCAGCAGAAGTAGCTCTTTAACATCTTGTTCCACCCTTATCATTCAGTATGTGTCCTGATATGTGATTCATTGCAGTTCTAAAAGTCTGATCTAAAGATGGAAGGAGTAGGCTCTTCTGAAGTGACTCATCCTGATGGTATCTGAATAGGTCACAAATATTAATTTAAGGAAACCCTTGTGCAGTTTGTGCGACCTTTAATAGACACAGAGAGGAGCCAGAGAATGGTTTTTAAAATCTGATTTTACTTGTCAGGCTGAAAGGAGAGGCCTGGGGCTGATATTTCAGTGTAATTCAGCACTACACAACACTCATCTGGTCAAAGCGCAGTTCTAACCCCTTTATAAAGAAATATCCTACTGTGTAAAATACAGTTTCTTTTATTGGCTTTTTAGTTGCAATGCTCCTCACTGAGTGGATTTTATTTTTTAATAATACAGAAAAGGATAAATATGAAGGAAAACTTTAACTGTAAATGCCTAAAATTTGCAAGAATTGTTGCTGATGAGTTTGTTGGTACCACAGGCTTGTACCACTACTGGAGTTGTGGGCAGGCACAGGGACAGTTCTGCTTTCAGGTTATGTCATAGTTGTGCCAGTCTCACTTTTCCAGCAAAGGGAGACAATTCAGCATCCACCAACTGGGGTGCAGGTCATGGAGAAAGCTGTAATAACTCTGAAATAAAATGTAATTAAAAATCTGTAATTTATGCATCTATTCCTTGCACTCCTTGGACTCGGAGTATGGATAACCGAACTACTGACTATATTGGGCATTCCCATTTTTGTTCTGCATCAGAAAATAATATTCTTAAAAGGTGGAATGTGCTGCACAACACAAGTGTATTTTTGGCAGTGTATTTAACACAGTAACAAGCCTGATGCCACAAGTCCATGAAGACAGAGACACAGAATGGGATCACCAATCCCTTGCTGCAAAAGCAGTACAAGATACAGTCATTCCTTAGGATGGAAAGCAGCTGCCTTGTGTTTCTTGAGGGAAATCAAAAGCCTACTTCTCCGTCTCATTCCCTGGACTCCACTCAGCACTACTGCCCTGGAGCTCACCACTCCAGGGTAAAATGGAGCCATCCTGCTCCTGGTTGATGGTCACCCTGGGTCTGTGTGCAAATTCTCAGCTGGAACACAAATATCTTACCACTGTTGTCAGAACTAAGGACAGGCACATCTCTACCCCAAGACTTTTAGTAGAAATGTTTTCCTCTTGAAGTGTGTAATTATCTCCTGGCATGAGGAAGGAAGTCTTATCAATGGTCTGACTTTTAAGATCCTTTTCATCAACAGCCATTCTATGATTTTCCAGTTGGCAATAGTTCCTTTGATGTCCCTGGTGCAGCGACAACTGGGACATTTCTGTGCCTCTGTCAGAGGAGTGCCTTTAGTCAGCTCAGTTTCATTCTTAGTGGCAACAACAAGCCAGCATTTTCTCCAACACAGGCTTTTTGAAGGATATTCTTCCTGCTTTGGGGAAGATTTAGAGTATAAGTGGATCAGATTTCCTCATGGAACCTTTCTTTTTATATTAATGCTTGAGAAATCAACATTGCTTAACCTCTCTGATTAGCTACATGCCAAAAGCAATTCCCCAAATCTCTACTAGTTCTTTAGAGGCTTTGACACGTTCTCACTTCACTGTTTTCTGTGCTAACTGCTCTACCCTTATCCAATCCTCACAACCATAATTCACTAAGCAAACATGCATCTGAGATTAGGACCTAGAGGAGATTAATCTACAACCAAGGGAAAATATTACCTTTAGATGCTTACAGCATGTTTAGATGCTTACAGAATATTTCTAGCAAAGCTGTACTGCATATACTTGATCTGGATGGTGTTAGAGGAACTGGACATTGTAAAATCAGTAAGTGGTTTTATAGCATTTCTTACTATCATAGTATCAAAGTCGTGAAAATAAACCCAGTATGAAATTAGCATAGATGCTGATTTTAACTCAAATTAAATTCAGGTGAGCCATGACTGCATAGTTCTTGAGATAAATGTATAGAAGATCAATCATTTCTTGAAGCACACATAAAACCAGTTGTATGGTGAATTTTGTGGCATTTGTAAGACATTTGAGGCTTCAAAAACAAACAAACAAAAGCATATAAAATTTTCTTTCAGAGTATTTTTGTATTTCTTAGCCCAAAACAGTTATTGGTAAATGTCACATATAAATTTGACAATTAATAGTAAATAATCAGAGGTCTTTAGACCTTAGAAGAAGGGCAACTGATTATGCATCTACAGTAACAAAACATCTATCAATTAAAAAAAAAAGTGACCCTAAAGCTTCATTGCCATCTGAACTGAACTTTGTGAAGAGTTTTGATTACGCAGAAGTTTGTACAGAATATTTGTGTAAGGAAAAGTAAGAACGAAATGAAAACTTGAGTCTTGATGTTACACATTAGATGGAAATACTCACTCTTTGTTTCCCTTGAACAAAATACCCTGCACTATATATATTTCCCTTGAGCTCAATCTCCACACTCCAACAAAACTGAAGGCAAATAGAATCTAAGCCTTTGAACTAAACCACCACCAAGTCTCGTTTATCTGCTTTTTATCTCATATCACTTTTTTCCACTTTACTTTCCCTAGTCCGTTCCCCTCTGTTTTCATAAGTAACTCCAAGTGCCACTGTACAATAAAAAAATCAGAATGTAATTGCAACATAGCAGCCATGGTCAGAACTTTGCTACTGCTGAAGCCAGTCTTAGTGCTGGGTGGACCATGGGCTAGAGCTGCACCACTAGAGCAAGGGAAATGTTCTTTGCCAAGTGTTATTTCAACATCCTGGCTGAGCTTTTGAACAAAGCTTGTGATGCAGTTTTTCAGTGCCTGGCATCATTCTCATTGTGCTGATAACCTCTGCTTCCCTCGAGGACACATGGAAAGCCATGGTCCTCTCCTGACTGGGTAATTGCTCTTCCAGCAGGCAAGCCCTGTCTCCAAGGCACAGAGGAAGGGAAGGGTCTATTCTATGAAAAGTTAAAAGCCCTGTGTCATCACAGACACGGTCAGCATGGTCTCCTGTCCACAGTGGGGCCAGACTCGCCCCAGATGACTCACATCAAGGCTGACTGTTGTACCAGGGGCTTTGATGCTCCCCCATCCTGCCTAGGCATCTCTGCAATAGCTCCAGAAACAACAGCATGGAGGGCTAATTTGGGCATTGGCTCCTTTAATGGCCTTGGAGGCGTAGATGATATTTTGGTAGCAATTAAGCAAAACCCAGATAGTGTCAGGATCTAGGCTAACATTCAAAAGCAGAGGTTTTGAGGTTCTTCTGTAATGCCATTATTGCAATCCTCATTTTAAGCTCATCCTGTGTCACTTTAAATAAAGGCAAAAATAAACACAGCCAGTGACCACATTCAAAAACACCTCAGTGGTGACGCTTGTACAGAACATCCTCAGGTTCCTGACTAAGAGTGAGCAAAAGGGGAGGGCATGCCAAGTCCAGCAACTCCTGTGCTTGGCTTTCCTTTGTATACAGCTACCCACTGCAAAGAAGTCTGAAATCCTACAAGTTTTCTTACAACTACTGCCTCCTCCGAATCTGCTGCCTGAAACCCCTGCTGAGCCGGGGCTCAAATATGCTCAGTGAAACAGAGGATAAATATAGAAGAGAGGAGTAATATTGCAAGAATCTGAAACTGGCAGCTGCAAATTGAAGCTCCATTTAGATTAGTGCAACCTGGAGTTTGAGGGAAAATGTTGCTGCCAATTTATTTTTATTATTTTTTTAATTAAAACCAGAGAGAGATTTAATTAATTTGGATTAACATGTTATCCTGGAAATAAACTTTGCTTTATGTCTTAGTTTAACCTAAAGTGCATATATTTTATGCTATTATATGTTGTATGAAGTACCCTTTGACTCAGCAGATTACCTAAATCCTGTAGCTTAAAGGTAAGAAAAATGCCCAGTTAGTCATTTGGGGATGAAATAATTGATATTTTCTCTCAGACTATGCTTTTACACAGCTGTAAATAAGAGATTTGATGTAAAGATAATTTAAGACATAGTAATTTAAAAAAAGGTGGATGTCCTGGGTACAGAGACAAGTAGTTGGGAGTTTTCAGTGCTGTCCCTTTGATATCACCTGCATCACTGCTGAACAGCATGGTTTCAGCAGCAAAAAAACCAAAAAAAGCCGTAGCCAGAAACAGAAGGTTTGGCATTTCTGCTGGGCTTGGAGAAGAGGGTATACAGGACCATGGGTCAGAACCATATTCCTGCTCAGTGCCATGAGACCATGCTGTCACACCTCAGCTGCAGCCAGAGCCAAGTCACTGCAGCCACCAGAACTGTCACCAGCTGCCAGAACTGTCAGTTCCAGAGCCACCACAGCTGCCACCGGAGAGCCAGCGTGGGCCTGAGTCCTGACAGTGGCCTGAGGTCATCGTTTCAGCAGCACAACTCCTTGTTTGGAAAAAAATGGCTTTCAAAGGCCTGTTTTGTCCCCAGTTTTTGGTTTTTACCTGTGGGGTTTTGGGGTTTTTTTTGGGGGGGGGTGGTGTGATTTGGTTTTGTTTGGTATTTTTCAGACTGGGGGAAGAATTTAAGGTGTAAGAGCCTCCTTGATATATTGTCTTTGTTTTCCCACAGAAATGTAAGAATTATTTATCATTTTACATTTGTTTGGTAATCAAGTTGAGCACTGTCTTTCAGAAACATTTTTGTTTGTCTGGTGGTGAATACCCTTTCATGGATAAAACATTCTCTCTCTTCTGTACACTATTTTATAAATATTGATGGGAGGTAAGCAAGACTTTTCAGTAAATTGTGATTCCAGTTTAGAATCTCTCCTAATCTTCTGTTTCTCCACTCCATTATTGGAAGGGCAGAGGTAAAAAGGGACAGCTTCAGTGGGTTTAATTTTCCAGCAGAGCTTTAAACAACTCATTGAAGAAGGGAGAGTTCAGATACCCTGCTCTTTCAATACACAAAATGCTAAGACTCTTGTTTAGTGACTAAAGAGCACCTAAGTGCTCTTCATATTTGTGCTGGTTCAATATTGGTTGATACTTAGGAAGAAGGAAGAAACTATTCAGATAAATGGTTTTCCAGAGAGAGGCTCCTCAGAGCTTCCTCTGTGAATAGAAAAGGCCAATAGCTGTGTAGTTTTGAGAACTGACAGCTCTATAAACCATTGAGAAGCTGGGTCCGCCTCCGTGAATATCACATTTTAAAACCCGGGAAGTTCCGAAAGTGCCTTTCAGTTTCCGGCCTCAGAAGGTATCGGGAGCTCTGTGGGGCCGGCCCTGCTCTGCCGCAGCCTGCGTGGCCTGGCTGGGCCGGGCCCCAGCGGCTCCCGGGTGGGGATGGGAGGCCAGGGAGCCCCAGCTGGAGCTGGGCCAGGTCACAGCTGCTGAGATCTCAGTAACACCAGGCCCTGCTTCAGCTCCCTGCAGCCCGTGCTGAGCCAGGTTCCCCCCGGGCTCCGGGCCGGGACAGCCCACCCTCCCAGGAGGTGCGGGGCAGAGAGAGAGAAATGAACCCAGTGCAGCTGCATCCATCACTGTGCACTCCCAACACTTGCTGGCCTGGGTGAAATGTTAACCCTGTCAGTGCACAGAAGAGACCTGCAGAGCGTGATTCTTCACCTGGGTGAGAGGAAAAGCACAGAGTTACAACATGAAGACACCTGGGTCAGTGAAAAAAGAGTTTAAGTTTCAGATGGAAGGAGAATGAGGAGGTGTCCAGTATTGGGACTGAAAGTTCTTTTGCTAATGCCATGGAGATGGATTATAATAACTACAGTATTTCCTTTAATTCATGAGAGAAAACAAGTATGGNTCGACCTTGCTGCTTTGCACATGCTCATTGATTCCTTGGTCACGGTTCAAGCCAGGGCTCAGGATCTATCTGTTCTCAAAAAAGAAGCAGCTCCATTTTTACACCCTGTATCCTGTTTTTCATATACATTCTTCCTCCTTATCATGCCTCTGCTGTCTGGCACGTAGTCTCTTCCTTTCCCATAGGCCAGGATATGGTATATTCTCACGTAACCTACAGATGTGGCTGTAAGCAATATGAATTATTTTATATGCCTATTACTATTCAATACCTTCTAATTTCTATTATTAATATCTTCTAATTCTAACCTCATGTTTCAGCAGCAGATGTTGAAGAAGCAGTGATGCTCTGAGGATTTTGAGCAGAGACAGATATGAGAGTGAAGAGGACTGTGTGTCCTGGAGAAAAGAAGAAACTTCTGTTCTTGTAGATGAAGATGATTGCAGAAATTGGTGAAGAGAGACTTTCCTTTGAACAGCTTATCCTTAAAAAATAACATTCCATAAGCTGACATGGCCCATTCACTCAATTGTGAATATGGGAGGAATTTCACAATAGCAGAAGTTTTTCTAACCGGGCAGCTTCTGTTTGTGAAGATGCAAAGCCATGAGAAGACTGTGTTCTTGTGGAGATTTATCCATGATGTTGTGAGAGAAAACTCCTTGCCCTATGAGAACTGAGGAAAGACTATTGTAGAAGTGATAACTGATTTAAAATCCCAAATTATGTTTTATGTTGTCACGTGGAAAAGGAAGGAAGGGTGGGCAAGGAAGGAAAAGTGTTCTGGAAGTTTTATTCTGATTTTTTTTCTTTTCCTATTCTTTCAGTTTTGTTAATAAAGTTTTCTTTATAGTCTTAAGGTTTGAGCCTGTTCTTGCCCTTCTCCCTAAATTCATATAGTACAGCAAGAAATGAGTAAGTGCACCGATGAGTTTAGCTAGCTCTAAATCCACCATGGTATTTCATATCCGTATGGGCTGTGATGATGTTTTACCAGCTTATCATGCTTATGTCTGTTTACCAGCACCTGCCTTACATTTTCCTGCACAATTAAAATTTTAAATATACATAATCCTTGGCAGCAATGATACATCAGCAACATCCAAACACTTAATTTCAGTCTCTTCTTGGTGAAACATCTAAATATAAAAATGTGTGAGCTCTCTTCTAGTGGTGACAGCAGAAGTCACTAGCTGAAAATAGTGTCTCCTATCTGTTTTTTCCCTTCAGTTTTGAAAAGCATCTTGTTTCTTAAAAGTACAAACGAACAAACAACAACCACAACCAAACCCCCACCCCTAGCCAAAAAAAACAAATACAATGTTTCAGAGTAAAGTAGTTGTATGAGCATGTAAATTCAGTAAAGCCCACTGGTGTAAGTAAATCTTGCTCTCCACAGCTAGTCCTCAAGACCTGAGCTTGGATTCTGGCTGTGGCGCCTTACATTGTTACACAGTCTTACCTGGCTTGTCCATGACCATGACTGTAGAACACATTACATGTGGAACAGGACACCTTAACTCAGAGCAGTCTTAGATAAGTCAGAAATAAATATTACCTACCAAACTGCATTTTTTTGTGCATACAACCAACTAACCAACCAACCATTCTGCACTACAGCTTCCCTGTACAGCAATGCAAGAGCCCTCCCATCCCTGTCCCCTGCTTATTCCTCTGATCTGCACAGGG
This sequence comes from Anthoscopus minutus, assembly GCA_013399455.1. Lineage (NCBI taxonomy): Eukaryota > Metazoa > Chordata > Aves > Passeriformes > Paridae > Anthoscopus > Anthoscopus minutus. Next base: position 16,867 of record VWYI01029355.1, read on the forward strand.
AGGAGGGTTGAGGAGGCAGGAAAGGAAAAAAATACACCAGAAAATGGAAACCAGTCATGATTCATCAGGCCAACAAGTTGTGCTTTCACCATTACTGTTTTGTGAAGGGCTGGACAGTGACAGATGCCAGTCACAGGCAGCACCCAAACCTAGGGGACTTCTAAGGATTTATGTCAGTGTCCTAGAGGCCCCCACCAGCTGTTGAGATCCACAGCAAGCTGTTGTCCGCTTGGATAACATCTCTACGTGTGAGCATTTGGCATCGCAGGAGATGGCTACCTCATGTCAGCTTCCATAAATATCTTGCTTGTTAAGAAGGCTGGAACTATGAGCATCCCTCCACCCTCTGCCACTTGTGTCAGTGTGAAGACTTGTATGCATAATTTGGGTGACACAACACCCTAATTCCTCTGTCAGAACCAGGAGATTTACCCAAGTTTATATCCATCATTTACAGAATGTAACTTCCGCTACAGACCTCACTGGTCTCCTAATGTAATGAAAAATTTTTATTTGATTTTGTTTGGCTTTATTAGAATGCACACATGTTTAGGAGGTTCAAACAACTTTACTAATTACATTGTCCAAAGACACTGAGCCTGTGAAGTAAGTTAGCCCTGTAATCCAGTACTCTAAATGCATCAGTTTTTATTAACGGTCATAATGAACTTCTGAGTGGGAAATGTTTTCAGATTCAAAGGATTTCATAACCTAGAAGTATTTTTAACCTGTTGTTCTTCCTGTGCTACGATGCTTTCAGGAGGCAGAGCTGCCTCCTGGGGCTGAGAGCCAAGGCAGATGAGATGGTCTGTTCCACAGCTGAAGTGTTAAAGCATGCACACTAATAGCTTTGAGCATCCATCAAAGATGCTGCTAGAAATTGGAGGCTAATTGTGTGTAAGAGCTCCCTGGTCCTGGATAAGCCACAGTGGCTGGTCCCATGAGGTTTAGAGAGCTAGGAGAAAATGGCTGTATCCAGCCCTGAGCTCAGGTGCCTATGGGATGTTGAAAAAAAAGCATGTCAAGCAATTGAAAGAAGAGAATCTGGAGAAGCAGGATTAGTGGGATCGGATCTACAGCCTGAAGTAGGATATGAAGACTGAGGCTAGCAGAGATGGAGGTAGGAGGAGGAGAGTAAGAGGTAGGTGAAGTCAATATGGGTAATATTGCTTTCTAGTAGGATAAACTTGGAAGTGCCTCTTCATGGCAGCCCCAGAGTCTCTCCTACTCTTGACAAGTGGCACTGGACAAGTGCAGAGACACCTACAGGTCCCAGTGCAGCTGACTGAAATATTCATATCGCTCTTTTGGAAGACTCTTTGGGACAATTAAAACTAGGGCTTGCCACAAGCTGCTGGGGTCCCCACTATGCATATAGCAAGCAGAACTCCACTCAAAACACTGTTCAGTGAATAAAACACTACTCCTTAAATCTGCAGCTTTACAGCCTCTTGGCAAAATAATCCCTTTTCCCTGTTTGCCACAACCCTTTCCCTCTCTCCAGCTGGGATGCCTTCATCTTCCCGTGGTGGCTCAGAGACCTTCCCTCATTCCTTCCCTTCCTACTTTCCTTCTTCCCTCCTTCACTCCCAGTAATACCAGCCTACAAATCTTCTCCATCCCCACAAAGGCAGCGCAGCTGGGGTAGCTTCAGGCTGTGTTTTCACTTCTATCTGGTCAGAAGACCAAATAAAATCGGGCAGAATTAAATAAAATTAAATAAATTACCTTTAAGCTGAAGGTCAGTAGTGACACTTCTCTGCCGCCCTGCATGACTAATAATTCTCTCTAAATTTGCAGAAAATTCAAGACTTTGAAGTTGTTACCCTGTTCACAGTTTTTAACAATTTTCTAATTTCTTAGGCATGTTAAACAGATCTGATGGTAGTTTAGTTCTCACTTTCCTCAGTGAGCGGAAACAGCAATGTAGGGATATGTACAAGGACCTATAGCACACAAGGAGAAAACCATTCAAATTGGGCATCTGGATTTTCTCTTTTTATTATTGTTACTTCTGATAGTATTTTATGAAAAAAAAAAAGGTTTGGAACACTTCCTAACAGACTTTTCTGGTTTCGCAGCTTGCATTTCGACTTTAACATGGGAAACCATGTTAAAGTCAGCAGCCCTCAGCACTCAAGTGACAGCAGGAAATTCAGAGGAGAAACATTTATAAATGTGACATCAAGTGTAGCTGATCAATTTGTCCTTACTTAAAGTTGTTCCCTCAGTTTTACATCAGGAATGGTAAGGTACTGTGGTGACACTTCAAAAGGGTGTGAGAAGTGCGCCCTCAACTCACAAGAAGCTCAGACAGTTCTGTTTTCACTTCTCTGCTTATTCAGCAGAGAGCAGGCAGAGTTATGGCTAAAGGAGAATCTAAACTTTTTTCTGATCAAACTGCTGACAGAGGAGTAGGTGAAAATATATCCAAGACATAAATGTTATTCCAGGATACTGCTGTCACTCCTGACACAGAGACTTTCTCACCAGTATGTGCCTTCCTGACCAGCCACCTTCACCATCCCTGCATGGTGTCAATTACAAAAGTGAGTCCTGCTTACTGATCTAAGGACAAGGCTGAGAAAGTAGGCATGCTCTTCAGAACAGAAGAATGGCTCCTGTCCAGCCTGAGTTGTTGACTGAGTTAATTAAAATATTTCATAAATCACTGATTTTTGTTCAGCTTTTGGAAATCCATACCCAAGGAAGAACTTTTATTACCAATAAAGTGCAGTTCGCAGTGACTGTGCAAACTGAAGTTTTTACTGGCTGGGAGTAGAACAGTTTGCACTGTTGATGTAGGTCACAGTGACCTTCCTGCAGTGTCTCATTCACTCTTTCTTCCCCATTATAACCCAGCTGAAATTTTTTTCCATCTTCTCCTCTGAGAACCAGGGGCCATACCTGCTGTGCAGAACTCTCTTAAAAGACACCAAGATTAGTTCTTAGGAACTATCTCAAACACACAGTGAATCTGTCCACACAGAATGGTTTCATTTGAGCTATTTCAACTGGTCTTGACAGAGCCTTCCAAACCTTGCAGGAATTTACTACATTACAACATAAATTATGTGCAGCTGCTGTTGCAATATAGTGACTGACGTTCATCTCCTAGATCAGTTACTATAAACATTTACAGTATTTCAGCATGGGGAAAAAAAATGCCTGTACAAAAAAAAAAAAAGCTGAAAGTTGGCCCTGTAGCTGTTTTTCCCTACTCACAGAGATTATCTACAGCACCTTCCACGCTTGCAGATGCTTCAGAGAAAATCCAGAGAGGGAGCCCAATTAGCTGTGAGACTCAACTGCTTTGAGAAGCATGACCTTGAAGAGTCTTTTAAACTAACGGCTTAAAATTTGGCCAAAAAGTAGCGTTTTTGAGAGCTCTTGTTATCTTACTCTTCTGGCTAGTGAAATTAGTAGGTCAGATGTTTCAGAGATGTTACTGAGATTATTCCTCAGGCAGCAGCCACATGATTGTCAAGCAAACCAGGGACTTGTGAGGCAGCCAAGGGACCATGTGTCAGAAGTAATCCTCAGCATCACCACAGGGCAAGAGCTCTAGCAGCATCCACCATGGAAACTTACTGCACCTAAGCAGGGCATGGATTAGACTTATCTTTGTGTTGACTCCAGCATTAAATTACTGCCATGCCTCCACCTCCCTTGGTCATTGTGATGTTTCTAGTAGAAGTGCAAATGCAGCACCTCTGCCACAGACATGTAAGGACATTGAGAAGTGGGGAAGGGAAAGGCATCAGTGGCCCTGCAAGAGGGCTCCAAAAGATCTAAAATGATTGTGCATAGGAGTGTGCAGAGATACAACTCTATCTGGGACCTCAACATTCAAAAAACTCTTAATATTCACCAGCTGTCTATGAAACATATTTGGTCTAGTGAAAGGAGATTGTTCAGTGGCATGATGAGAAACAAGGAGCTTTGTATGTCCCTATAAACCACATGGGAAGCCAGTCCTTGACCAGTCATAGTATCCTGGCTCCATCCAGGACTTTTGCAGCAGCCAGGAGGAGCATGGCCCAGACCCTGAGGGTCTTGATATTACCTCGCAACATGTCCTGGGTGGAAGGAGTGGGGTAGTGTTTTTCCAGTTTTGTTGGTGTGTGTGATCAGGGTGTCAGAAAAATTAGTCCACAAACACCAGAGGTTTGTGTCCAAACATAACCTTTTATTTCAATAAAAGGAGAGGCTTTATTTGAATAAAAAAAGTCCTTTTATTTGAATAAAAGGAGAGGCCATGGAGCAGGACCCCTAGGGTCTCAAAGTTTTGGAGGATGCAGCCTTCTTTTTATCCTAATTTACCAACTCCATGTTCCTCTCGCTTTCCCCACTGGCTGAAGTACTTGAGGTACAGACTTCCTTTTATGACCCCCTCCTAATGCATACAACCCCCCTCATTTTCTTTTCCTTGTGTTATTGCATAAATTCCATTTGGAATTTATGGTTCTTCCCATTGTTACTTTCATCTCTCAGTATCCAATTTTATCATCAGACCCACAGTTTGTTTGCAAAGACAAGTCCCTCATTCCTTTCAAGGTGGTGCCAGGTTCCACATCATGAGCAATTGTGAGTGCAGTGACCCTTACACATAAAAAATTCCTTTATGCTGCTTACATGTGTTTGTCTTTCATGGTAACAATGCCCTGCAGAATAGTGGGATGATAGGGTGAGATAGGGAAGACCTTGAGAGCAATCATCTTGAGAGCTTTAGACAAAGTTTATTAGAGAAGCCCTTTCATTGATTTATGAGGTGCAGAAACCTTTGATTTCTAAACTCCTTCTCAGAGATGAGCTGAGCTGCAGCTGGATCCCACTGTTGTTCCTAAAAGCCATATTTGTCACCCAGTGTGCCGCAAGCCAATCTTACACACAGAGCTGAGGCATTTGTTTATTGAACAGCTGCGCAGAGAGGGTGCTGTGTGGTAAATCCACAAAGCTAGCATGGCAAAACTTCTCAAAATTTTATATTTTATATATATTTTGGCAAATAAGGAAATCACAATTCATTATCTACCTGTTGCCTAGTTTTCTTATGAATTAGTATCCTACTGTGAGAAATGACCCCTCACATTTAACATTTCAAATATTTACTAAAAGCATAACAAAATACAATGGACTGAATAAAGTAAAAAGACAGCTGGCTGGTGTTAAAAACAGGACCAGACTCCCAGTACTAAGAGTGAATTCAGCATTTATTATGTTAAAAAGAAAAGGCCTAAAGCATGGGGGCCCATGGGCCAGGCAGGAGCATCGCCTTCGAGGATGCTGCAGCAGCGGCACTTGGCTACTCTCGAGCAGCGCTATCTTATCCTCAGTGTTCTAGGTGGGGCAGGCAGCATGGCTTCCTCGGGTCAGATGCCCCTTTTTATCCTGTTTTTTGTCCTTCTGGAATGGTTTCTTGTTTAGATCCTTTTATTTGCATGAAGGTTTAAGGCGCTTGATTGGCCCATTATAACTTCTGTTTAGGCTGGCTTGTTTCACTGGGGCTGGGGATACACTTTCCTTACACATATTACAGTATTTCTTATAACTACCCTTTTACTATATACTAACCAAACTAACAGTACATGCGTAACAATTGTTTTACAATAGTTTCTAACCTATTTTCAACATTGGGAGTCAGTGACCCTGGCAGCCACGAGCTCATCTACAAAATGTCTGCTCCGCCTTTTATACCCGGGGTTGCATCAGGCAGCCCTGGCCGCTCCCAAAGTGCATGGCTCAGCCCTTCCTCGCCGCCCATCGCTGCAGACGCTCCCTCGCAGCTCGGCTGGGGTCGGGCTTGCGGTGCCGCAGCTCCCAGCGAGGAGCTGCTCTCCCCTCTGCCCCATGCGAGGGCACAGGTCCCACCCTCCTGCCACATGTCCCGGCTGCCAAGGGCGTGCCTCGGCGGCCATACAGGGGAAACGGGACTGTGGGGAGCGCGGAGGATGTCTAAAGAACAAATCACAGTCATGTAACTGTGCATCAGTGTAACTTCTCTTGACACACACACAATAGTCATCACTTTATTGCCAGAGCCAACCATCGAATTGGTTGAATGATTCCCTCACTTCTGATGTTAATTCGTCTGCATGCTCAGTCTTCTTTTTCTTTGGAGTCAGTGGGTTTCTTTAGCCAATGGTCTGTGAGTTGGTGGTTGCAATCTCACCCCGCTAGAATTGCCTTCTAACCGGCTGGCTTGGTGTGCACACCCCACGCTGAGCTCCATCGTTGTGGTAGGAGCCTGAGGCAGGACATTGTGAAATGTGCCAGTTCCTCACATTATAAAAGGCACAGGGACCTGTGGTGCCAGCCAGGTGACAAGAGCCACAGCAGGAGTGGCAACTCAATAGGAAGACTTCAGAATATGTGTCAGGTAAGGGTATAAATGCTCCGGTGGACCTTTCTTCACCCTCCCTACTTTGAAGCTATGAGATCTGTTTCACTGACAAAGCAAGATCCTGTTTCACAACCCCCTACTCGTTCTTTGTAACTTTCCGGGCAAATTGTTAATTATTCCTGACTCTTGAAATGTCACAATTTTAACCCCAGTCTTTGTCAACAGATTAAATATAATCTAAAGGATTATATATGGAAGTGAATCTTTATGCAACTTTTTCCTGCAGGACTATGGTTGGCAAGTCAGATGTATTTATATTGAAATAAATTATTTGTTATGATAATGACTAGACAAAAATATCTTAAAATAATTTCCTACATGTAACACGTGGCTATAACTACTAGTATAGTACAGTGTGCCATTTTTGAAGCAATATTGAAGCCATTATATGAAATCAATCATATCAAGATTGCTGTTTCTAACCCATATTAACACACAGCCTTAAAGAGTAGCCTTGAGGGTACCCTTGAGGTCCTTTCTCAAGGGAGGAATCTCCCTTGTAGGGGAGTAGGTTAGAAGACCCTGCCGTTAAAATGGTGGGCTTTCATAGTGCTTCAAAGTCAGTCATGTATCCCTGGCCCAGCTGACTCAGTTTTCAATAGTGTCATTTGTTTGTTCCTTTGTCAGGTACTTTATCAGGTCTGCCACACCTTCATTTCACTATCAGGCTGTTTAATTTTCGGTTTGATGAGTCAGGTTGGTCTCAGCATTCTTCAGCACCAAAAGCCATATGACATCCCCTTCTTCGTTTCTTTGTTCACCACTGATGGCTTTGCTGACAGGGTATTGTTCAAGTTGTTTTCACTCCATTCCTGGCAGAGTATTCTGCTTAAAAACAAAGAGAAAGAGCAGAAGTTTTCATATTCAGACTGTCACAAGTGGTTTATTTATTCGACTCTTGGAAAAAGAGGAAGTAATAGTTTGTGGGGTTTGTTTTGGTTTGATTGTTCCTGGAATAAATCTAACCCCAAAGAATTGTATTTGATGACAAACAGAACCCAATGAAAACCTGGAACAGAGAACATGAAATCTAGCCAAAATCCTGTATTTTTCTTTTTCAGGGCAATCTACAGAGAAAACAGAGAAACTGAAAACTGTTATGAAATGTAGCAATAGAAATTACACTCTGAATATAAGGGAATGAACTTAAGAATTACTAGTTGAATGACTCACATTTGACCTTTCTGGAGTATGACCTCAGCTTATTGCTCTTTTAATGGATCCCACTGGTTTTCGATATCACTTACAAAAAAACAGAGAGTAATGATTATCAGGAAATCTCAACTTCTGAGAATAAGAAAAACTTGAAATAAATGTAATAATAAATTGTCTCATCTACACAGCTGATCTCTCTTTCATTCCAAAAATTGCTCAAGAGGTGGAAATTATTTTCCCAAACAGAAGAATTAAGAAATAGTTCATCACACTTAGACAGTAAACTGAAAAGCCTTATGTTGCGTTAGAAAATGTATTTTCCAATTTAGGGGTGTATCTCTTTTTAGTTATTTCTAAGCATCTATAGTAAGAATTTAATTTCTTATGTATTCAAATACATTGTTATTGATATACCATCTTTTAAAACAAGGTAAAATTCAGACTTGTACAACAGTGGATAAGGGGAGTTTTTTGAATAACACCTTTTATGAGGAGAAGGAATGTACTCAATGAGTATTGCTATCAACTTGCTTTAAATTAATTTGTAATTAAATTCATTCATTCATTCAGGTACACATCTGAATGTTGCAGTGTCATCTGTCACAATCTGGATATTAGAGTAAATATTAATTAAATAAGATAGAACAGTCTATCCTAGAGCAGATAGGCTTAGAAGACCTTAGAACAGGGTAGTGGAACTGGTTTCTTAAATTAGTGACTGAAATGCCTTGAATTTAGGTATCTGGCTGGCAGAGTGCAGCTGCAGCCTGGGTGGGCAAGTCCCAGCCTTCTATGGGTGTGTGTGGGTTTGGGTTTGCTGTTGCCCCAGTGAGTGCACAAGTGATGTGTTTCTGGCACCCAACACTGCCCCATGAGCCCTTCTCATGCAAGTCAGATGAAGAGTGCTTCTCATGGTGTTTGTGGCAAGCTGTATTTTCAGACAGATGGGCTCCCACATATCTTGTACTTTGGAAAATTATCTGAGGAGCTGTTAGAGCTGTTGGATAACCACGTGCTTCTGAAGCCAGTCCCTGCATGGCAGGATCGAGCACACAGTTTGGTGTGGGGAGGAACAGATGGGTTGCTTACATAGCATGTGTGAAAATAATGCATATCTGGTCTAGACAGGGATTAAATGGAGACAGGCACAATTCTCAGGGAAGACAGGCTTGAATTTCCCATGCTGTGTTTTCATGATGGTGTACTTCTAACAGGAACGTGGGCTGCTCCAAAATCAAGCTTTCCATTTACTGAAACTTCTCTCAACCATATCATTGTGTTCTGTGTAGATAGTTCTGTCTACTCAAACATGTGGCATCCTGTACTTGTACCTTTGCTTTGATTTCTTATAGTTATTCAGACTTACTTTGGTATTTCATTCTCCAGTAATTTTATAATAGAATCACAGAATGGGGAAAGTTAAAAGGAACAAGAGTGAGTCATCTGGTTCACACTCCCTGTTCAATCAGGGTCATGCCAGAGCACATTGCATGGAATTGCAGATTCCAGTGATGGAGACTCCATAACCACACTTGGCAACATGTTCCACTGTGTGGTCACCCACACAGCACAGTAAAGATCTTCCTCAGCTATGTAGGTTGGATATATTTCCATAGGCCATAAAGTCAGTAAGACCAAAAACTAAAACACACGTTTTTAGTATGTTTTTCAGTAGTGACCCTTATAAACTGTCAGCTAAATTATTCCAATGTTATTTTAAGACAGCCTATATTTATAAAATGGGAAGACTTTACAAGGAAAATTAGCAATCTGTCCATTTGTAGAAAAGAAATACAAAGTTCAGAGAAGCACAAACATAAATACAATACGGCTTGCTCAGCAGTGGAGCCCCAGTTTTTTGCAAGCTAGGATATGAACCAGAGAACATTGTGAAAGGAAAATCCCACAGAACACAGTGAAATAGTCTCATGACTTTTTAGTGCAGCTGGGCACGGAGGAGGTAGTCACAGGGAGAAGCATAGGGACAGACGAGGTGGTGCTGAAAAGCTGGTGGGCTGTTGGTGGGAACAACATGATGGCAAGGCTCCTGTGTGGAGACCATAGGTTACTTGAGCCCCAAGATTGCCAAAGACAGCAAGAGTCCAGTGTTGAGGTCAGGACAGAGATTGTGGAGAAACCCTCAGGAGGAAACAACAGAGTCAGTCTCTCACACAGAATCTGGAATTTACACACACTTCATGTGGGAAGATGTTTGGGGAGCCTGTGGACAGGTAGCTACGGATACAATTGGAAGAAACTGAGGAATTGTACTGATATCTTAACAGGAGTTATAATAGCATAGAAATGATAGGATAAATCACAGTTGCTGCTCCCTGGATGGAATGCATTTGCCATTACTTGAAACCTATTATTCAGTCATTCCTCATTCACACATCTTCTAATGGGAATGGAATGATGATGGAGCTGAGTGGAGTTATGGCCAGGGTCTGTTGCAGCATGTTTTTTGCTTCCTATATTTAATTACTTTTTGTATTGTAAAGTTGTAAAAACTCTCCCCCTGTTATGTTAATAGTTTTGTTCCAGGTGTTCCCTCCTATCCCAGGTGCCAATCCACTCCGGAGACTACCCCTTATTCCCAAATGTTCCCTGTCTATCCCTGTTATCAGTCCCTCATTGGTTTGTGTAACCTTTTCCCACCCATTGTAATCCTTTATTGGTTTATACTTTGTAAACTCCTCCTTGTTCTCCTCCCCTGAATTTCCCTCATAGGCTCATTCATCCCCACCCCTTGCTCCTCCCCCATATATCAGTGGCTGTGATCTGAGATCTGGGGTCTCTTGTGGGAAAGATTCCAAGGGAGTAAAACTCTTTGGAAATCTCATGAGAGGCCTCTTTCTCATCCTTGCTCCTGCCCTCGGTGTTTGGGTGTTCCCAGCACGTGGCTCTGGGCCAGCACTTGGGTACAGAGCTCTGCTCAAGGCTGGCCCTCTCCTGGCACGAGTGCCAGAGACTTCCACCTGCTGAGCTAGCTGCCTCTTTGCTCCATGTCAAGTGTCTGCAGAGATCCTTGCAGGGAAGGGAACTGGATGGTACTTTGCAGCTGATAAACTGCACAGCATTGTTCAGCCAGGGGAGAGAGGGGAACATGTCCTCCTGCTGAGACAACTATGGCTAAATCACTCCTCAGATGAAATTGGTTCATTAAAGCCTAAAAATAATCTTAATGCACACCTCCATCTCAAACTTACCCACCTCCAAGGGCAGCCATCACTCCTCACTGAGCACACACTCCATATTATTTTTGATTGTGTCTTTAAAAGCAAAGTGAAAGAATCTTAC
>VWYI01029357.1:0-20313 GCA_013399455.1 Anthoscopus minutus
CCCTTTCCCTTTCCCTTTCCCTTTCATTTTATCTTTTTGTCTTTCTTTTTCTCTTTCTTTTTATTTTCCTTTTTTCTCTGTCTCCACTATGTATTTTTCTTCTCCTTTTTTCTCTGTCTCCACTATGTATTTTTCTTCTTTTAGTTACCCTTTCTGAATCACTTTTCTGTTTTGGACTTTTCAGAACCATTATCCTCTGAATTGTCTTTGCTCTTGACTATTCAACACCCTCTGGGCTGACTCAGCCCAGGCTGTGTGGGAATTGATTGGGAATGAATCAGCAGCTCAGTGCTCAGAAGGGAATTAACAATCTATTTACTCTCAGATGATTCCTGTCTCTCCACCTCCATCTCCAATGACCATTTTCTAAATAAAACTATTTATAATCTTCAGATATATGAACAGGCAGAGCTCTAGAGAGGGGCTGTAAAAGTTACGTTAAGGCAGTAGGTGGCTGAAACCATTAAAAGTTTCAAGTGGCAATAGCTAAAATTAGTCCAAGTGGAGAGAAGATTATTAGCTAGGAGACTTATAGGTCCTACGCAGCAGGTGGTCTGTTTCCAGAAATCAAAATGTTCTAAAACCCAGCAAATATCTTTCACATTCAAGTGTTATTTTTATTCAGCTCCAATTACAAAAATGGTCTTTCCTCATGCAGAAGTACCAGAAAGCAGTAGGAGCAACAAGTATATATACAGGGTGGGAACTTTCATACCGTACAGAAACTTTTTGTGATAGTTATTTCATTTGAGTGCTTCATTTCAAGCACAAAGACCTTTTCTAGACACATACTTGGAGCAGCCAAATGATGACAACTGCAGAATAAGCAGAAGCTGTTCTTCAGCAAAGTCAGTTTCCTCTGCCTCTGGCGAAATTCTCTTGTTAGTCAGATACTTCTTAATTTTTTTCCATTGATTAACTTTATTGTACAGCCTGCTGTTCCCACAACACTGGATGCACGACCATGAGGAAATATATATATTCTCCACTGTTAACAAGGGGAATAAATCAGAAGTTAGTCTACTAAAGTCAAAGTCTTATAATGGCATAAAGGTGATACACGACCGTTGATTCTGCAGAGGAGAAAAGAGAAGATTTTCAATGTTTATTTCTGTAACAGCTGCAGCCTGAATTTGCCTGATGTCCCTCCAGTGAGGTCGTACCCTTTTTTGTGATGTTGTTGAAATGAACTTGTTCTCTTTTGTTCTTTAAAATTACTGAATGCAGTCATTTTAAAGGAGAACAGAAGCAATTAGATAAAGCAGAACCTTGTAATTTCCCTGAGTATTTAGGCTTAAAGAACAGGATGTTCATCCTTGAAAAATACTTCTTGAAAATTCAACAAAACTCTTCTACTTCACTCTTTGTTCTTTGCCTCTGATGAACACTTGTCCATGTCTGGCCTGTAATTGCAGTCCTGCCAAATTAAACAAATTGAAGGAAAGGTACAAAACATTATACCAAAGCTTGAATAGAAAGAATTTTATTTGATTTGCAAGGTGAAGTGTCCAAATGCTTGTTTACCTCAAAATAATTTTGACTATTTTGCAATTTTTTGCCTTTGGCACCTGGCAAACAATAAGTTTTTAACTAGTTTAATTTGAAATGGACCTTTTACGTTGGTTTTAGAAGCAAACCTCTTTGTAAACACAGCATCACAGGCCTACCACAGAAGAATGGGAAACCAAGCCAGCATAAATGGCTAATAACCTAGTTGTTTTAAATAAAAATGTACCACAGGAGAACCACTTGATTGGTTTCCACTTTCAAAATTATTTCAATGTGACTAGAAATCAGCTTAAGAGAGCTGTGAATACAGAAGTAACCTGTAAAAAAAAATTTGAAAGAAGACAAGATGGTCTGGATTTTTTGTGGTGGCCACTAAGACAAGTAGTGCACTAACTTAAGAAAAATTTAACTGGTCCTTGAGCTACCAGTTGTTCATCATTAGATGTCAGGAAAGAGAAATACTAGGTTTTTTGAAGCAGACGAATAATTTCTTACAGGCTAAACATGTTTCAGTAGGGTTTGCATTTTGAGGGAAGTGGTTTTAGTTAATAACAACTGAGCTTTTCAGAGCAATCCCTGGAGAGGAAAAATTCAACTTCACCCACTGACCTACTAAGTAAATCTCTTGATGGCTGGAAACAGTGTATTTTAGGATCAAGAAAATAAGAGGTCTTACTATTTGCTTCTTTGTCTTCACAGTGACAATTCCATTTCAAACATCATTATAGCAAGATTGTCTAACGCTTGCACATATAGATTAGTAATGAAAACACATCCTAAGAAGTAAGCTTCCTATTGACAGCATTTTTCAGCTTCACATAATGTGATTCTGTTGTACACTGGTTACTGAGAAACAGAATTAAAAGAAGGAACTATGAATTAAAAAACTCTAGAACTGTTTTCTTTGCGGATAGGGTGGGCCTTTCCATTCTACAGAACAATCAACTGCATTAGTGTCTCAGTTGGTCATAGTTCCTGTGCAGTGGTAGAGCCATTCTAGGCTCCTTTCTTCTGCCTGAACTGAGGTTTTTTTGGGTTTCTTTTTGGTTTTGGTTTTTTTGTTCTGTTTTTTGGTTGTTGTTTTTTGCTTTTTTTTTATGAGGACCATCTGTTCTTGATATCAAATTCCTAAGAGAAAAATGTTTTCAGCTTTAGAATTTTAAATTACTTTATCTCCCTCTTCTGTTTTCTTAGTATTCTTGTTAGTTCTAATTTTATAGGCATAATTGGAATTAAGTCAGAGAATATGTTGAAGTAAAGAGACTGTTTAGGGAGACTGGATACACTTAGCATTTAAGGATTCATCTTTGGACCCACATCTTTTGGTGCTATTTGGCTTTGATTCTGCAGCCACAGAAGGAGCAGTGTGATGGGAAGCTTTGCAAAATCTCACAGGGAGATCTCCTGAGTCCCACCTGGTGGGAGGCAGGGATGTGTGTGTAGCCACAGAACAAGCCAAATAAGAAGAAGCAACTACTTTGCATACCATATTGCTGGGGCTAAAGTTCCAGACTAGGTTATACAAATATGAATCCAACATCTCTTTATAAGAGCTCAACTTCTGTCAGCACAGAGCCTGGCCTGAATTTTCTGAAGCATTTAATGAAAAGTGGCATAAGAGAAAAGTCAAACGGAGAAGTAAATCAGAGCTCGACCGGTGGTGATTACCATGCCTGGGAAGGAAGAGGAACAGAAAACAAAAACACACTTTAGCTGTGCAGAGGGGAAAGGACATTTAGCACCATGGCGGCTAAAATATCTTTTTCTGTACCTGAAGCATTGGGGCATGAACGATTTGTCTGTCACATGGCCCTTCCCAAGCCTCAGGAAGTTCACACCAAGTTCCCCAGTTCTGAGGAATAGCAGAGTAATTGGGAGGTCATGCCTCTCTCATGCTATTTTTCAGAAAAGGAGTGAATTTTTTTTCCCAAATTGATGACCAAGACTGACTCAGACTGCCTGGCATTTCAATAATATTGGGAAGCTGGCCTCCGTAGAAGCTAACAACTTTACTCATTAGCAGACTGAAGATATTTTTTGCCACTGTTCCTGGAACATATTCAGAAACATTACCATACACCAAAATACTTAAATAGTACCATTTACTCAGAATGTCTTTCAGATAACAGCAGCTGGAACCAGCCAAAACCTATTAGAGTCTCACTTAACAGATTCAAGTCCTGGCCCCCAGTTCATAATTACTGTCCTCAGCTCAGTGGATAGAGTTACAGATTTGCCCCTCAGATATTTCAGTCTATTACTAACAGAAAAAAGGATGAGACTACCAGGGTCTCCTGTGCATATTTCTCCTTCTGGAACTATCACACAGTATCTCTTCTTGCATATCCTATCCTACATGTTTTTCAGGACAGGTAATGATCACTGTTGTCATCTGTCAAAGAATGATGTAAATTGCTAGTGCAAGTGCCCATCATTGTGACGCACAGTGGACCTCACTACCACTTTTGTTCCATAAAAAATATTCAGCTATGACTAGCACAGGTAGACACCCTGGGCACCACATACTGAAGAGTGACCTCATCAGCAGTGCCAGTCCAAGACTGTGGCACAGACGAGGAAATAGGATACATCTGGAACATAATTTTTGGCTGGTCCTAGCTGTTGGGCATCAGTGTCTTCTGTCCATATGGCTTTTTTTATTTAATGTGAAGGATCTGGCTGGTTTCGGAATGGCAAAGTGAAAAAATAAGAGCTGGAAAATTAAGTTTACCTCTCCCCCTTCTGTGTAGAGTGCTGCTATGAAAGCATAAAGGTGGATGAACTGCCAGTGAACTGACACAGATTTCCCTTTCAATACCACTGACAGGATATTCCTCTTGAAATCTCATTCATTTCTGACAAAACTGCTTTTCCTAAATTGTATAGCTTCAGCTGAACAATGCATTGGTACTACTATGCTGTTCTTCATACAACATATCAAAAAGGAAAACAAAAGTTGCCATTTTCTCTTACAAATAACTTTTTCTCTCTCTAAAGACAAATACAGCACAACTGCCCCAAATGAAGGCCATAAGTGTGTAAAATAAAATAAGCTTCTCAGGAGCTGTGAGACCTCAACAACACCATGAACTGAGATCCTTCAAATAACCTCCCTGATGAAGAAAATGATGAGACAATTGGGTGTCAAAAATGCACTTAGTCTTGGGTCCTGACAAAAACTTTCTGTGCAGTTCAATTCTTCTTGCCACATACTTGCCTGTTACAGAAAATAGGTGACCAGAAACTAAAAAAAGTCTTGAAAAAAATCCATTATTTTTACATTTTTTAACTGGAAAATACATGTTTTTCATCTCCAAAATACCTAGATGAAAGAAGGAATTGTGACTCCACTGTTATTTCAGAATAACTTCAGTGATTTGTGTGCTGTTCTAGGAACCTACAACAGAGCCCAGGGACAGTCATGGTGGTGTAAGAATGTTGGAAGACAGAAGCAGAGCCCAGATTAACCCTACCCAACCTGAAGAAAAAGAGAAAACCCCCTTAGGTAAGAATATATAGCTACATATATATAGGATGGGAACAGTAATGGATGGCAGCAGTAGTTCAGGAATGGGTCTGTAGGTTTCACCGCATCCTAAGTTTTACTTTTATACAAAAGGCATATATTTTTTGGGAGTACATAAACCTAAGTAAGAATCCTGGGAAAATCCTCTTCTTGCCTCATCACTATTTGGTCTCTATTTCTTGTATTAGTCAGTAGATGTCAGGAAAAAACCAAACTACAAAAAGAGTATAGCAGCTGAGAAGCATACAGAAAATGAAAAGTTGCTGTTCAGAGGTGTGGAAAAATAACTTGTGAGAAAATAGATTACAAATCGGATTTATGCAAAGATGATATTGTACAGAGACACAACGATGTAAATAAGTATCTGCAAAATGGAAAGAAATGGATCTTTCTGCATGTCACTAGCTTATAGCATAGCAAGGAACAATTACATGTGGCACAAGGAAAAAATCTGGAGCCACAAGGAACGTCAAACACCAGGTTGCTTTTCAGAGAGTTGATAGAATTTACAATTTTATTGGACAAAAGAACTTCCCTGAGCAAAATGATTGTGAAGTCTGCGCACCACCCTTAAAGACTATGACCCTAAAAATAGCTCCAAAATGTTGCTGCAGTTCATATAAAATGCTCATTAAGACTGCCTTAATATTTATAGAAGGAATTCCAAGGTAACATCTTAATATTTACAGAAATGACCCTAAGAAGATGCAGAGCAATGTAAATCCACATCAGAATGGACCTATTAAGGAGCAATGAAAATGACAGAAAAAATGAGAAGTGTGAGATAAGTTACTGAAGGTGCTATCAAAGATTTAGAGTCAACTTTTAACACAGGGAACATTTGAAACACAGCATAATTTTTCCATTTTGTCTCCTCTTTGTATACAGTATGTTGTTCCCATGGCTGGGAAAGCCACAATAACAGGGAGAGGGAAAGAGGACATATTCTTTATCCTCCAGAAAATGTTCAGGGTACCAATGGGAGTCCAACTTTATGCAGTGTTAATAACTCAGGACAAGCATCTCTTTGCCAGTGGTCTATAGCTGCAGCACAATCTGAATGGACTGTGCCAGACATCTTTGGATGTGCCCATCACTCTCTAGAAAATAGCTGTTACTCCTGGACTGGCTCAGCAATTTCTCCTTTCCTCAATCTGTCCCTTTGCAAAGCCACTTCTACAGCTCTGAAAAATCAGCAGACTCTGCACCTTATAGAGCAGGTCTCTTGTGGTAATTTTATAGGTGAAGGGACAGATCCTCATGATCACAAGCAAGTACTGAGCCTCAGCTAGCCCCAGCTCCCCACTATGTTCATGGCCCGTGTTCCTCAAGGCCAGGCTAATGCCGCCTGAGCTAAGGAAATTAGTAAGTTTTGGACAGACTTTCAGAACAGTCTAGGTTCTGACAGCAAGATTCCAGTTGCAGACCTTTAAGCAAAAATTTTCTGAAGGAAAGAAGTGAGCATTCCTGATGTCCTCAGAGCACCGGGGAAGTCTGCAAGGCAGTGGTTGGCTCTGAGCCGTGCTTGGTTCAGATAGCAACACAGATAATGGGGTGAGGTACAAAGCCATTGGTATCTGCTTGGAGATGAATGAGCTGTGAGCCACTCACTTTACAGTTTCAGCTCTCCTCCTCCTTCCTGGATGGAAGTCAGAGCAACCAGCTCCCAGGTTGCAAAGGATTTGCTTTCTGCTAAAGAATCTCTTGTTGCTAAGCAGTATCTATGTGGGCATCAGACCTCCACAAAATCTTGGGGATCTGCCTCACCAGAATGTCACGGTGAAGCTCAAACATCCCACTGAGATGTGATTACATGCAAAGTTTCCATTATATAGTGCTAATTTTACTGCAGCAGCTTAAAATAATTTTTGAAGGGGTTACAATGGATACTTTTGTTACAAGCTTGAGCAGGTGGATTCAGCATGGTAATCAATGGAATAAGGTCTAGTTAGAAGCCAGTAACGCTCGGTGTACCCCAAGAAGTCAACACTGGGTCCAACATTGTTCAACATCTTTATTAATAAACAGGATGATGAGGTGGAGTGTACTTTCATCAAGTTTGCCAATGACAAACAACTGGGAGGAGTGGTTGACATGCCAGAAGTATGGCTGCTAGCCAGAGAAACCTTGGCAATCTGGAGAACTGTGGTGAAAGAAACATCAAGCTCAGTAAGGGGAATTACAAAGTCCTGCCCTTGGGGAAACAAGCACCAGTATATGTAGGGAGCTGACTGACTGGCAAGCAGCTACACAGTTAGGACCTGCGGGTCCTGGTGGCGTATCAGGACTGTGAGGCGCCAAGCCTTGGCTGGCAGCATGCGGCAGTCCCACGTGGCAGCTTTGCCACAACTGCAGGTGCCACAAAAGACTTCCAGCCTTCCTCTGCCTGCCCTGGCTGCCCTGGCTGCCTCCTTCAGTACCCTTTGCTTGCTTAAGTTGTGGTGGAACTTGAGGAACAGAGTGGGTGGGGGCGTCTTGAACTGTGAAGGAGCTGAGGAAGATAGGGAGGGAAGAGGGCAGTCCTTGGGGCTGGCTGTGCCACACGACTGCTTCTGCTGCTGCTTTTCATCCTTCAAGGAAACTATTTGTGGGGCTTTTGACTCTCCTCTTCCACCTTTTCCTGGGTCTTCCTTTGCTTTTCCATTTCTAGTGCCAAGAAATCTCTAAACATCCCTCTTGGCCGGACACAGTTTTGTGTACTGAGGACAACCAGGAGCTGAGCACCTCTCCTGCTGCAGCCCCCACCAGGCAGCTGCAGTGGGCAGGGCTCACAGGAGCTGAGCTCCAGCTGCCTGAGCAACGTCAGGAAAAAAGTCCTTGTTGACAGATGCACCTTCTGCTCCCACTGCATCCTGCTGTGACAGCTGTGACTGCTCTGCAGGCAGCCTTTCAACCATGTCCTGGACCCTGTAAGGACAGTCAGCAGCTACATGGAGGCCATGGTCAACCCTGGCCTCCCGCTGGAAAAAGACTATGGCCAGGGAGCAGGTGGGCAGCAGAACCCTGCAGCAGCACTACATCCTGAGCCAAAGGCCCTGCAGTGAGCCCATCACTTGGAGAAGGGGCACTCAGGGAGGTGCCAAGCAGCCCCACAGTATCCCGGTGTCTCTGTCCATCAGACCACAGGGTACAGTGCTCTGTCCATCAGACCACAGGGTACAGTGCAGCCAGCCCAGCAGGTGAACCTGACAGCTGCTATGACCAGCAGTGGCGAGAGGAATATGATAAAAGAGGCAGAAGCTTGTGGATAGCATTTGTTTCCAAACCAAAGCACGAGCTACTGCAGGGATTGCTTTTCAGTCTCCTCCCCTCTCTCTCCCAGCCACCAGGGCAGAGCTGTCTAAGTATCTCAAGAATCTGCTGGCCACCTGTCCTGAAGACCTGTGAAGCAGGGTCCCCTGGCCAGAGCCCATGCTGACAGCCCTGTCCTTGCTGGACCCTATTGCTGATGCTTTGCAACCAAATAGCTCTTGCCATCCTCCAGCCACAGCCCTCCAAGTCTTTCCCAGACATTTTTCTAAAACAGCAGCTGAGCTATTGCAGTTCCAAACACTGTGTGAGTGCTCCACAGGGGGAGGCAGGAAATATCAGAAAAATTTGTATTACTTCAAGGGTGACAGATTAATGCTACATGTTGCTCAGAGAGCTGGTGGAGTCACTATCCTCAGAGATCTTCAAAAACCTCCTGGACATCATCCAAGGCAGCCAGCAACAGGGGCCCTGACTGTCGGGAAGGTTGGACAAGATGACCTACAGAGGTTCCTTACAACATCAATAACTATTCTGTG
Organism: Anthoscopus minutus; assembly: GCA_013399455.1. Classification (NCBI taxonomy): domain Eukaryota; kingdom Metazoa; phylum Chordata; class Aves; order Passeriformes; family Paridae; genus Anthoscopus; species Anthoscopus minutus. Next base: position 8,824 of record VWYI01029357.1, read on the forward strand.
AGTCTAGGATACAGGTGATGGACCTTTTATACTGGTAGATTTTTGGGATTCAATAGGATATGGCCTTCTATTCCAAAGCAGAATATATGAAAGATATAGACCCATCTTTTTGAGTTACCGAGTTACTGAGTAACTCAAAATTATATAGCTTAGTAACATTACCCTGTTACCTCCTGGTCTCCCTGAAAGTCCCACTTTTTTTTTTTTTCCATTAAATGCTCTTCCCCTTTCCTCAGTCTGTTACAAGAACTAATGAGCTGGCATAAAACTGTCCAAATATTCATCATTTGCACCAGGGTCATTCCAGGAATGCAATCAGAGGAAAGTGTTTTAAAAATTTGTCAGTCCTTGTGAAGCCATACTTGCATGATATACTCCCACACATGCATGCTTTGACTGTAGATTAAAAAAGGAGAAAGTGAGAGTGCTTCTCACATTGCTGCAGTCACTGAATTAGACACTTGCAGAAACAGAAATCAGTGCTGTCACTACAGGCTGAAGGAGAAATACGAGACAAAAAACAAGACTTGCTATGGCCACTCATTCCCTTACTTGTAGATGTTGTATCTACTGCCTGTAGACAGAGCTACAGAATTATCAGAATCAAGTCTGGAAAAGATCTCTAAGATCATCAAGTCCAAACGTCTACCCAGAACCACCATCATGTTCACCACTAAACCATTTCCCCAAGTGCCACATTCACACATTTTTTAAACACATTTTTTCCAGGGACAGCAACTCCACCATTTTCCTTGGCAATCTGTTCCAATGTTTTAACAATGGTTTCCATGATTTTTTTTCCCCCTAATACCTTATCTAAACCTTTTCTGGCACAACTTAAGGCCATTTTCTCTCGTCTTATCACTGGTTACCTGGGAGAAGAGACCAACCCCCACCTGTCTATAGCCTCCTTTTGCAGACTTGTAGAGAGCAATGAGTTTTCCCCTGAGCGTCCTTTTTTTTTTTCCAGGCTAAACACCCCCAGCTCCCTCAACTGCTCCTCATCAGACTCACACCACTGGCCTTGGCCCATGATCCAGCCTGTCCAGATCCCTCTGCAGAGCCTGCCTGCTCTCCAGCAGATCAGCACTCCCACCCAGCTTGGTGTCATCTCTGAACTGACTGAGGGTGCACCTGATCTCCTCATTCAGACCACTAATAAAGATATTAAACAGGACTGAGCCCTGGGGAACAGCACTGGTGACAAAACATCAGCTGGATGTAACTCTGCTCACCAGCACCCTGTGCCCAGCCATCCAGGCAGTTTTTATCCAGTGAGCAGTGTGTCTGCCCAAGGCATCAGCTGCCAGTTTCTCCAGGATAATACTGGGAGAGTGTCAAAAGCTTTAGTAAAGTCCAGACAGACTACATCTGCAGGCTTTCCCTAATCTGTGAAGCAGATCACGCTGTCACAGAAGGAGATCAGGTTGGTCACTCAGGACCTGCCTTTCAACCCGATCCAGGCTGAGCCCTGGCCATCCTGCACTGTGTCATGGCACTCAGGATGAGCTGCTCTGTGACCTTCCTTAGTAGTGAGGCCTGGCTCTGATCTGATGCTCTTTCCAAACCTCTTTGTAGACAGGTGTCACATTTGTCAACTTCTGGTCACCTGGGACCTCCCTGGCTAACTAGAATTCCTGGTAAATGGTAGAAAGTAGCTTGGTTAAGCATTTCCTCAGGTGGATGCCTTCTAGCCCAATGGCCTTACGCAGCTTTTAGCAGCATAACAGGTCACTGACACTATCTGCCTGGATTATGTGGATTCATTCTGCTCCCTGTCTCTGTTTTCCAGATTCAGGATCTGGGTACCTTGAGGGAAACTGGTCTTGCTCTTAAAGACTGAGACAAATAAGGCATTAAATACCTCATCCTACTCCTTCTCCTTTCTCACTGTTTCCCCCACAAACAACTAAGGATGGAGATTCTCCGTGGTTCTCCTTTTGTTGCTGATGCATTTCTCAGTCATACACAGAATTTCTGGATGCCCCACCCCTGGAACTGTTCAAGGGGCTGGCATTCCATTCCAGGGTAGTTGGAAAGAGATGATATTTAAGGTCCCTTTCAAACCAAACCTTTCTATGACTCTCTGCCATCTTCTTGCTATGACTTTGTAGCTGCTCACCTGGAAAACCAGTAGCATATAAGAATCAGTGGGCTGTACCAGGATGGGAAGTTTTCTGGTGATGTGGCCCCAGGGAGGAACCATGCTCCCCTATAGGTTGGATCCAGTCAGTCAGCACAACAGACCATCTGCTCCTCTCAGGAGGGAGACTACCCTTTTTTTCCCTCCCTTTTATCTTTTTTCTTTTTTTTCTTTTTCTTTTTTTTTTCCCCTTAATTAAAGCGATAATGATGAAGGGAGCTGGTTGCCCTGCTCTAGGAAACACCTTCAGCCTGGAAACCTGGGTGGATGTTCATACACATTCTCTTTTCCCTGGTCCTTGAATTCCAGAGCCTCATACCTGTCATATAAGGGCACCTGGGGAGGTGAGGTAGGTCAGGAGAGGATTTGCATGCCATCCCAAGCAGAACCTCATTTCGATGCCCCTCCATCTCTGATGTCCACTCCCTCTGCCTGTTGGTGAGACATAGAGGATCTATTGCTTCTTGTGAAGTGGATGGCAGATGTGTTTGTGCAAGGGGTGGTACAGTTCTACCAGTTGATCTCCTTCTCAGAGTCCCCAGCACTTCTCAGCCTTTCTTCTTCCAGCTCTGCCTCCAGGCTGAACAGATTGTCAACATGATCACATCTCACACAACTGTTATCTCTGTTGCCCTCTAAGAGCAATGTCAGGCTCTAGTACTTGCCGCAGCCCGAGACCAGGACAGCTCCATGTTTCTGTGGGAGCTCCATCTGGGCCACCCCATCCCTTTTGGTGCACAAAGAGGATGTGTCTTTCAGCTGAGCAGAAACCAAGCTTCTTCGGTGAGAGTGATGACCACCAGCTGAGCTAAGTGTTTGAGCTGGCAGTTCTCAGCACCCACCCTGTGCGGCCGTCCTTGTGAGCTGTCACACCATGCTCTGGTTGCTTGCACCCTCTGGGGGTGGCTTTTGTGCGTGTGGGGCCCACTGCCACTCTTACTGCCACCCACTCTGAGTCAGAGCTGCCTGTGAGTCAGGGCTCCACTGCTCAAGGCACTGGGGACTGGCATACCTCTCTTTGCTCTCGTTTTGAGGTCTTGCCAGCTTAAGAAAGCTCTTCTTGTGCCTTCAGCCTCTTCCTAAGCTCTGGAGCACATCTGTCCATGCAGTTTGCCTTGCAGTCTTCCAAGATATTAGTATCAGTGGGAGAAAGGACATTGCAAGCAGAGAGTATAAACATTTAAAAGCAGAAAAAGCAAGCATGTACAGACTAATCCATGAAAAGTAGGTGGAATTGAACAAGTTATTGGTTGATTTACCACACCAGCAAGCCAACCAACCAGTCTTCGATAGTCACAAGCAGGCACAAAGGGGATAATGTACCATATACTCTGGTACGATATCAGAATTGGCCTGGATTTGTAGTACAAGCACCTTCCCCATCTGGGGGAGAACAGGGAAGCTCATAGAAGGGATTACAGAAGGCCAGTTGTATCCTGAAAGTTAAGAGTTTCCTTTAAAAGCCTTTATTTAATAAAAAAAAAAAGTCTCCTTGTCGCAGCTGGACTGTGCAAATTTCAGTAAGACATGAAGAACAATAATTGCACTCTAACAGAATTACAGCAAGAGACATTGCTGTGGAATTGCTGTAAGTCAAGTACACATCACACACAGTTACCATTTTCAGCTGTGTTTAGGAGCTGTTGCTTGGCGGGGACTAGCTGTTCCGTGTGCCAGCACATTCTGTAGTCTTTCTGCCACCTGATTTGGAACCTGCCATTCTGTCATTCCTGGTTTTCTTTTACCCTAAGTATAGGATACAAGGGCTGAGAAGGGTGATTTAACAGCTTGCCCTGCTGCACCTCTGCAGGGCTAAGGAGGTGGAACTGCACTCCAACATCACTGTTCCTTTCAGTGGTTCCCTTGGTGGCAGTCCCAAGGAAGCCATTCCTCCTGGCAGCATGTCTTTCTTCTTGATGTTAGCTTCATTTCTGCAGTTTGTCCACAAGCTAGACCGGAAATCCCAGCTGAAGCAGTCAGTGAATCAAGGATGCTATTCTACAGTTCTCAGCTGGAGTGGGGTATCCAAGGAACCAAACTATGTAAAGCTGTAGTGTGGGAACTGTTGCTCTGGATTAATTTCAGTGCCATGAATCTGAAAAAATGTTTGCTTTTCCAATGCACACATATATGATCCATTGGTATCTAATTAACAGATCTAATTAATTGTACATTAAAAAGAAGAGCTCACAGAATCACAGAATCATTTAGGTTGGAGAAGATTTCTAATATTATCAAGCCCAAACTTTGGCAATCACCACCTTGTCAACTTGACCATGGCACTGAGTGCCATATCCAGTCCTTAATATGTTGTTTAATGTCTGTTACAAATTGACAAAATAAGATCTGGTCCAAACATCAAGCATATCTCTCTTTCCTATTTTCTCCTTTCTTTTTGCGGTAAAAGTCAGCATTCACATCTTCATTGGGTAACATCAGTAATATCTCCAGGCTTTTGCTTCCCTATGGAATATTCAAATGTTTACACATAGGTGGTACCAATCATGGGGGTTTTTTCTTTTTTTTGGCATCCTCTTGATTGTTGCAGTCTTTAACCCATTACTTCATAGTCTTCAATGTCCTCCATAACCACTGCACTACAGATAACAGAGCTGCCTTGCAGCTGACTACATGAACAGAGCACATGTACCACCTTAAAATGTAGAAACTGAACTGTAAAAGGCAGATAACTATTTTAGGCTTTGAAAGCTAAAGCTAGCCTGCTTAATTCAAGATCAAAATTATGCTAGTTAAGGGAAGAGTTTCACTAATGGGAAGATCTTAAGTTATTTCTTGTTTGAAAAACAACAGTGTGAAAAATATGCCAAAAACAGAGCTCTGTATAAATTCTTGGGATTTCTTGTAACTCATTTTGCTGTTAGCAGAGATCCTGCTTTTTTAAAGATGAGAAATACACTAAAAAGTGGTTGGAAAGACAGCATTCAGTAGCAGAGCATCAAATGCTTCTTTACAGTGGGCCACAACCCTGAAGTACTTGGTAGAGTAGCTGGGGAAGAGGACCTTTTAACAGTTTGGGATTTTACCCTGGTAAATTCAGTGTGACATATCCAGCTTTGTCCTTTTAACTGAACTGTTAACTTTAGGCATGATTTAAAGTGAAAAGTAAACTTTTCCAGCCTGAACAATTTCCTGCAGAATGTCTTCTACAGCAGGAATATTGTTCAGACGGATACTAACTGCTATGCTCCTTCTATAGGATTTTCCAGAATTCAGCAACTGTGGAATAACAACTGGAAGTAAAGCTGGTGGCATTTTTACACCCTGCAGGTGTCCTAGAAATCTCACACTTTGAGGAATTGTTTGATTTATTGCTCTTTACTTGCCCAAACAAGCCACATATGATCACCATGCCCAGAATATTTAGGTTCTACTGAAGTTACTGAAAGTGGGCAAAAACAACTGCAGTGCCAGGCATCAAGGCTGAGTCTTCTGCATTGAAATCACAGAATACAGCACAAATTTATGCTAGAGAAGCATATTATAGATGTATACGGTCCTGTGTTAAAAACGTTAATTTTTCACTTGGGCCTTAGTGATACTATTTTTTTTTTAAACACCCAAGAAATGCCCCAGTTTAATTTCCAAAATCTGCTTTTATAATCTAGACAGTAATGCTCTTTCTGTACCTGGGCAGGTTATGTGTTTCTGTATAGCTCTGTATAGCTGGTGTGGTCAAAGCACAGAAAGCTCTTTACTAAATACACATTCTTTGCTTTGAAAGGAAGCCCTCACTTGATACAGGAAATAGAGACACAGATTATTTCCTAAGCACTAGGAGTCATTTATTAGCTATTTTCACTGCTAGTTGCACGTCTTGTTAAAAATATTTTTATTAATATTTGTTTCGGAATAATACCCTTCATGGGAAATGAGAAACATACTGGTAGCCAGTGTGGGACACCAGCACAAGTGGATGCTGTAGGAATACATGCAAAGCTTCCTTCTCTTGTTATAAAGTATTCAGAGATAATTCCTTCTAGCTTTCCTTTTTGTTCTGTTTTCTTTTGTTGTTGTTGTTTTTTTTCCAAAGGCTGCTGTAAGTATAAGTTTTCATTTTTACTTTTTTCTTTTTTTTAAAGATTGTGTGAACCAAACATATACATGTCTAAAACATGGTACAGAATTAGGTAAAATAATCTCTGTTGATTTTACTTCAAAAATGTAGTTCTCTTCACAGAGAAATGAAAATAAGAATTATGGGTCTACATATGCACTGTGCCTTCTGAGCAGGGCTCATGAAAGGACATGAGGCAGACTTTTACAACCTCACAAGACTGGGCTGTGTGAAGTCACGTTCAGACAAAGGTCTCCTTTTGCCAGTCCCAGTATTCAAAGCTGATCTGGCTTCTTGCCTGTTCAGCAGAAGGCAGATCTCTCCTGAGCCTGTTTTGGCCAGGCCCAGCTCTCCATCCCTTACTCCTCAGCCATGTAGTAACAGCCTAGCACAAGGAAGTTCAGCTAACCACTGACAATGTGACTCCTCTGCTTGCAGCACTGCCTTCTCAGGTTCAGAAGACTGTGTATTAGAAATAGAGTGTGCTAAAACCAGTCCTGAAAAGGACAGTATTGATTCTGCATAGGTGATTCCAGGTGAAAATTTGCTGATGACAGGTTCGCTGCCAATGTCAAGCTATGAAGTCTGCTCTGCTTGTGGGAGGGAGGGGATGCCATCCAGAGGAACCCGGACAGGCTTGACAGCTAGGCCTGTGCAACACTCATGAAGTACAACAAGACCAAGTGCAAGCCCCTGCAACTGGGTCAGGGCAATCCCAAATGCAAGTAGAGGCTGGGTAGAGGCTGCATAGAGAACAGTCCAGACAAGAAGAACTTGGAGATATTTATAGACAAAGAAGCTCAGCATGGCTCAACAACATGTACTTGCAGCCCAAAAAAAGAGCTGCATCCTGAGCTGCATCAAAAGCAGCATGGCCAGTAGTCCACCAGGGAGGAGATTCTGCCCCACCATTCTCATGAGGCTATAAGCACTCTACCTGGAGTGCTGTGCCCATCTCTGGGGCCCATTCTAATGAAGAGCTGAAGCAAGTTCAGAGAAGGGCCACAGAGATGATCAGAGGAATGGAGCACCTCCGCTGTGAGGACAGGATAAGAGAGTTGGGATTATTTAGCCTAGGGAAGAGAAGGCTCTGGGGAGACCTTATAGCACCTTCCAGCACCTGAAGGGAGACTATAAGAGAGCTGGTAGAGGGACTTTTGAACAGGGCATTCAGTGACAGGACACGGGGAAGTGACTTCAAGCTGAAGAAAGGTAGGTTTAGGTCAGATACTAGTAAGAAATTCTTTATGTGAGGGCAAGGCACTGGAATAGGTTGCCCAGAGAAGTAGTGGATGCTCTGTCCCTGCAAGTGTTCCAGACCAGGTTGGATGAACTCTGAGGAATGTGGTCTAGTAAAAGGTGTCCCCGCCCATGGCAGGGCAGTTGGAACTAGACAGTCTTCAATGTCCAGGGTAAAAATCTGTTCTATTTCCGTCCAGCCTGTGTCCTGTTGAAACTGTCCTGCAGAGAAATCTCTGGTCAACAAATACTACTTTTCATTGTGCCATAAAACTGGAGAAACGTACCATGAAAAATGTAGATACTTTACTACCTCAGCATCTCTTCCACAGCACAAGGGCAGAAGTGGAAGAGTCGCTCCCTCTTCTTTGGTGGTTCAGTGACTGTCTGAGTATATTGGGATTCTCCATGGCTAGCAAATCCATCAGCAAAATGATAACAATGCAATTGTGGTTACACCACAGGATGTGATTTTTCAAATCAAACTTAAGCTTCAACATACTACAGGTCCTACTTTTTAGTCTGAAGTGGGAATGGTTTGATTCTAATTTCACATTATTTTTAAATCCATCTTTACATACCTATTAAAAACACCTATAATGCTAACAGAAATAATACTTCACATATCACAGGCAATATCACAGGACTGTGGATTTAGCAACAACTTATTGAGTATCTGTCTTACAACAGATTTAGTGATAATACGCACAGAGTTTTCAACAACAGTGCTTGGGGGTGGCGGAGTTAATGTACCTTTTTGTAAAACAAGGCATTAGTTGACCATTTTCAGTACCAATCATACTGAAAGAACAGCTAGTTCAAGAGCAGAGGTGTTCCTGCAAGCGCAGAAACAGTACACGTGCTGCAGTTGGCAGACGCATTGCTGACATCTGCCTGACGTCGCACAGAAGCATGAAATTCTCTTTGAGGCAGACTGACCTAAGCAAGCTTTGTGGATCAATACGACTGATACTAGCAATATGTCAGTTCAGCCCTGTTACAACAATAGAGATAAATGCGTCTCTCTTTACAGCCTATATGCTCATCTCAGTGCACAGGTGTTTACAAGCCTAATCTAAAATCTGCTGAAGTGAGAGGAAATTGTTCCTTTTAACGCAATGTGTTTCAGGTCAGTCCAATTACTCATTAACAATGCTTACATTGTTAGGCATCAGCTTTTGTACTTCAGACTGAAAATAAACACCAAATTACTGGTGAACTCTTTTACAGATGTTTGCGTAACTTTAAAAATATTGTTCTAAGCATGGAATGATGACTACAATCTGTACAGACACGACACAACCCTCTCAATATTTTTATGAAGTCTTAGTGATTATCAGCCAAGTTAAGTGACATTTCTGGGTTTGAGGTAAATGCTAAATTCATCAGGCACAACAAAAATATAGGGACTGGGAGTTTTTTGTCTTTTTTTCTAGTACATAAGCTACGGTCAGGGAAAAGTGAGTAAAACAAACGTCAAAGTCCCAGTTTATCTAAATGCCAAGTTATATGGACTGCACTGTACAATGAAATGTTTAAGGACAGTCACCTGTAAGTGATAATGAACTTAATACTCATCAGGCAAGTAAAATATCACAGCAGAAGTATCTCCAAGCTTTCTAAGGGCAGGAGAGTTTGCACATATACTGTAAGTCCTAGCAGCATAGCTGTGGCTTTCAGGGTCTGCTTTCTTCACTAATATGAGTTCTTTCCTTATACTGAATCTTAACTTGTATATAGTTTTCTGTTTAATGTGCCCTTTGTTCCATTTTTCTGAACAGGACTTCTTCATCTGGCGTAGCTTAAAGCAGACCAGATTTAGACATTCAAATGAGTACTGTTTAAGCTCTTTGAGTGACACTTTCTTTTTAAAACAACTTACCCAGCTTTCACATAAACAGTAAATACTTTTTTTTGATACTGCTCAATCTAAAAGGCAGACCTTATATAAAACTCATCAAGAAAACAGGTAATTTTTTGAAATTAACCAAATATTTCTAAGAATGAGGTGCCTCCAAGAAAAAACATTTTGCCAAGCTCAGATGTTGTGGTAGTACCTGAGTGATAATGTCTGGCAATAGACAAAGCTTTCACTTTTCATTTTAAAATTACTATTACTAATATATAGTTGCCTTTGACAAGGCAGTTGCTTCTTGTTTTCAATGAAAATAAATCCAGATAATTTCCTGTCATTTTGTTCTCCTTTTATCACTGTCTCTCCCCTTGTCAACATATCATATTGGTGTCCATGAAGCAATCCCACTTTTGGAATGGCAGCAACCAGGGTGAGGAGAGCATAGATAAGGTCAGCCAGTACTGGGATATTTCAGGCTTACTTCTAAGAATCACATTAAATTCTGGAGGTAGTCAAACCTTTGTGAGCTCACTGGCTCCTGGCTGCAGGAGCCTGAGGAACACACCCTGCTGACACCACTGACCTGCGTCTCAGTTTATCACCATCTGCTTTGTGCGAGTTTCCAGCCTACCTTCTGTCGCCTCCTCCTCCTCAGCCTTCAGAGTAATGCTACCCCCAATACCCTTTCTGTCTTTCTTTCCCAATTAATCCTGGACCTTTTCTCACCATCCTCCACACCTCTACAAAACTCTCACTTGAGCCAACAGGGCACAATCCTGCTATTTTATTCCACTCTCCCTGACAGGGACTCAGAACTGGCACCATTTTACTGACATTCAAGAAAGAGCTTCAGCTTAAAATGAGTGGTCACAGGATCCTCTTTGTGTTGCCTTAACCAAGCCCAGGCTTGCCTGAGCTTGTTATGAAAGTCTAGGTTGTGGCTCTCCTGGGATGACAGGCATATAGCAGGCTGGAGCAGAAAACACATGCCTTGGTGGTGTTAAAGCATAAATAAACTAACAGCAGCAGGCACCTTCTCTGAGCATAAAAAGCAGAAGCTCCAATGTAACTCATTTAACCCCTCTTTTCAGCTGTAAACTCTATTACACTCCTGAAACCCGCTTTAATTCAGAGTATAGCTCTTCAGCTGAGCTCAAAAATTAGTCTGGCAACTGAGTCCCCTGAGGCAGAAATCTCCAGAGCAGGCACAGCATGAAAACATTGCCTGCATGCTTTAAGATTAATTTCCCCCAGCACTCACTGGAGTTCAGCACCACTGGCATTTGTGCCTTCAGCCTGAGACAGGCAGGAAGACAGCCATAGCACCAATGCGTGAAGTGCTTGGAAAATGATTTGAAAAAACCAAGGAGAAAAATCAGCATCAATCCTGTGCTGACATAAACCAATTTCAGCCCACCTGTTTTGGTGGCCCTGAAACAATGCATCTTACTGTCATGTTGCTGGTACTAGTGTGGATAACAGGAAAGATTAGCGCAGATGCAGGAAAATGTACATAAGCCTGACATTAGGAGCGCCAAATTTGTAAGTGCAAAGGTAAAAAGCAGTGAAGAAAAGTGGTGGTCGACAAGGTCCTGCATAGCAATCTTCCTTTCACTATCAAAACCACTGACCCAACACACTGAGGACGAAAAACATGAGGGAAGAGTTTTACCATATCAAGTTTCCTTATACCTGTGTTTCATGAGTAGCTACTCACAAGCATGGATATTTACTGACACAGCCAGGTAGCCATTAGTCTGCTGTGAGCAGGGTAGGTAAGTGTGGCACACTCAAGACTCTGCATGGCTGATATGAAGAACTAGCTTGGGACTCCTTCCTTTTGCAAACGTGATGATCTCTACGTGACCAACTTTTCTTAATTTGTACATTAAAGACTTGACAAACGATACAGGATTTATCAATCTGCAACATGTTTCAGTTGTTGACATTTTTCCATATTTCAAGCACACCAACATATTCCAAGCACACCATCTTGGATTTTGGCTCTGACTGTCCTGGCAAAGGATGAAACGATGACTTTCATGTATTGCAGTGAGAAATGCATTTATTTCATACACGGGTTCATAATTAACTTTAAAAAGACAGCTAGCACTATCATATCTAACAAAACTTCTTTATCCCCTTAGAAATACTGCTCTGCATATTATTAGGTGCATG
>VWYI01029359.1:1492-38995 GCA_013399455.1 Anthoscopus minutus
CTCCATCATTTACCAACAGTCCTGGCTCACTGGTGAGGTTCCAGAGGAGTGGAACCTGGCCAATGTGACACCCATTCACAAAAAGGGTGGGAAGGAGTATCCTGGTAATTATAGAGCAGTCAACCTGACCTCAGTACCCCGTAAGTTAATGGAATGGTTTATACTGAGTGTCATCACGCAGCACTTGCAGGATGGCCAGGTTATCAGACCCAGCCAGCATGGGTTTAGGAGGGGTAGATCCTGTTTTACCAGCCTGATCTCCGTTTATGACCAGATGACCTGCCTGGGGGTCCTGATTGACAGCAGCTGAACATGAGCCAGCAGTGTGCCCTGGTGGCCAAGAAGGCCAGTGGTATCCTGGCCTATATCAGGAATGGTGTGGCCAGCAGTAGCAGTGAAGCAATTCTTCCCCTGCACTCAGCACTGGTGAGGCCACACCTTGAGTGCTGTGCCCAATTCTGGGCCCCTCAGTTTAGGAAGGACATTGAGACGTTTGAGCGTGTCCAGAGGAGGGCATCGAGGCTGGTGAGGGGCTTGGAACAGAAGCCCTGTGAGGAACGGCTGAGGGAGCTGCGATTGTTTAGGCTGGAGAAAAGGAGACTCAGAGGTGCCCTTATCACTCTACAACTTCCTGAAAGGTGGTTGTAGCCGGGTGGGGGTTGGTCTCTTTCTCCAGGCAGCAGCTGACAGAACGAGAGGACACAGTGTCAAGATGTGCCAAGGGAAATAAAGACTGGATATTAGGAAAAAGTTTTTTACAGAAAGTGTGATGAAATTTTGGAATGGTCTGCCCGAGGAAGTAGTGGCGTCACCATCCCTGGATGTGTTTAAAAAAATATTGGATGTGGCACTCAGTGCCATGGTTTATTTGAGGTGTTACAGCTGGGTTGGACTCAATGATCTTGGGGGTCTCTTCTAGCCTGGTGACTCTGTGTGTGATACTTATCCTCTTGATTTTGAAGTAAAGATACATCCAACTGTATCAATTTTATTCTAGTCTGCTGAGTTTTGTTGGATCAAAACATATTTTCCAAACATGAAATATTTATCATATTCCTACACTTTTTTTTTTCTATTCAGGGTACTTCAACACAAGATTTTCTGCCATTCCACTTCCCTCTGGCAGGTATAGTAATCTTGCAACTTAATTCCATTGTTTTCTCTTTTACATTTCAATTGTAACTGAAATGGTTCAGTGCAAATACTTTAACTAAAGCATTGGTTTTCTTCCTTTTTTCCTAAGTGTTTTCCTCCTACCTAAAACCTATAAATACTGAAGTCAGCTCACTAATTAAATTTTATGCTTTAACAATTAAAGCATAACACGTGAAAACTGTTAAAAGAAAGATGCCATTAAAGAGCATTTATTCAGTATTACTAGTGTGTGTGAAATTATAAACAGGCTTTTGTTTTATTTATTCTTTTATTTAGAGAACATAACAGGGAACTTATATGCTGCATTGTTCCATGTAATAAAATTTGAAGTTATAGTCTCTATTTCTCTTATTAATTGCCCAGTTAAGAGCTCAGAGGGTGGCTTAATATTACATGATCTACAGTGAAGAGCAGATGATTTCATATAAGGTTCAGCACTGGAAACACCACTTGGGCAACTGCATGGGCAAGGCTGGCTGCTTTGCTTTTGAAAAGAAAGAGGCTGCCAAAGCAACCAGAAATACATTCAATTTCAGGCTATTTTTTCAGCTAACAGGGAACATACCCATGGACAAATCTTTTTCTCCCCAGTGCGTATGAAAACATCTGATGCCCAAGATTAAATCTAAACTATTATAAGTCTTACAGTATGACTTATAGTAAGTCTAGTCTTACCTTAGCTCAACCTTTCCAGTTCATTAAAACTCTACATTTTGTTTATATGGCTACCTCCTTTTTGCCTAATAACATGAAATATTTTACCATGTTGTACTCTTTACAAAGCTAAAAGTTTAATATGAGTAATAACAGCATTCATCACAGTTCATCAGGGATAGTCAAATTTCAGAAGTGGAACTATATTAAGTTTGGCATATTAAGATTAAGTCTGTTTAGAGAGGATTTCTGGTGAATACAAGTGATGATTTTCGTGGCTACAAGATTACCAGGTGTGAGCACCCATTGGATATACAAGAGGTTTTTTGCAGCCAGAATTCTTCAACTAAGAGAAGTAAAAAAAAAAAAGCAGACTCCAAATTTATCTGTTGTATGGCAAATCGAGTTGCATAATTTAAAATTCTAATGTCCAAAAATTGGCCAAATTAAGTTCCATCTTGTCAACAATTGTTTTGATTTATGAAAGCATGACTGACTTTGAGATAACTTGAGCATCTGTATTTGCCATTAAAATGCTCCAGCCAGAATGGATGTCCTGGCTGGAGCAGCACTAGCATGGGGATCAGTAATAGAACACATCTCACACAGTTCAGAAACATCCAACATCCATCCAAAGACCATATTTTTTTAATGGCAATCTACTTTTCCCCTCTTACATACTCCACAATTTCTATGGAATTTACCAGTAAAATTGTCCTTTTTTGCTTCTGTTTCTACACACTGCAGTGTATATATTCCCAAAGAACTTTAACACAGTAATTGCAGTAACTGGAGCTTAAACATATATATGAACATAGTGGGGAGAGCAAGGGGGGATCCTCCCTCTTGAACACATCTAGACAAAGACTATTTTTATGCCTTAAATGCCTAACACTAGTTACTCTAGAGCACATTTCAGAAGCTTTTCTAAAAGTTCTTTCTATCTCAAAACAAATTTTTTGTAGTATGTTCATGCATATATATATGTATCTTCACAAGAACAATGAAGACATTTAGAAATCCACCTCTAAAACCGACACTCACAGGTTGTAGAACATGTGGATTAATCTTTCTGAATATTTGACTATCCAAATATATCAGTAAAAGCTTCTGAATACTCAACAGTTTAGTAAGTCAGCCGTCTACAACACCTAAATACAAATTAATGTCAGGGTTTGAAGGTAGCTGTCAAGGTTTCCTAAATCCTGGCGAGTTGAGGAGACATTATGAAAGAAACTGTCTCATACACAGTTAAAACTAATAAAATTAAGCAGAGATCATAAAGGATATAATATATATTCCAGAGGACAGGATGCAAAATAATCTACAGCACTTGTTTTGGTAGCATAAAAATAAACAAATTTAGTAGTATTCAATTCTTAATTGTTTTACTACCTGAAAGAAAAAATATTACAAAATGCAATCAATATATATTCTATAAAGCACAAACAATCCCAGATAAGAGCAAAAGTATTTTTATATGATGCAAAAGTTAGATACAAAATAGTAATATAGATTCACCAATAGCATCCATGAAAAGGAGGTTTGCAATGAATCTAGAGACTAGCCCTTGTGTTCTTAATAATAGAACATCAGCTTCCAATCTAGAGACTAACCCTTATGTTCTTAATAATAGAACATCAGCTTCCAATTATTTTTTAAAAGACTGAAAATACTTGAACATATCAAAGACCAGTACTACTTAATTTGTTCAAAATTCAGAGCTCAGGCCGCAGTGGCTGTGCCACAATGATGCATTACTTTTTCTGTATTGCACCCTAACAGTCTCGCTGTCACTTTTAACTGATGTTTGTGACTAAAGATGCAAGGTTTTGTAAAGAGTTAATGCATTATTGGTTTCAGCTGTAAGACCCATAATGTTATTCTATTCAAATGTCTTTTTAATTAAATCTCTCATGACAAATAACTCATATTAGTAAGATGGTTCCACAAAATGATTGACAACATACTTAATGATGACATTTAAAGTTGATTTCACTTGAAAATGGTTGTCACATTTTATATATTTTGTCTACAGACAATTTCCACATCAGGTGTTCCCAGCTTTCAAGTGTAATTACTTTTCTCTTATTGCTAATAACAAGAAACCCCCTAATTGAAGCTTAATCAGAAGGATATCTTCTTCTGGATTAAAAGATAAAAACACATAATGTCTAAGGCCATAGAAAATATAGAGCAGCTATTTTTTTTCTAAATATATAGCTGTTTTATATATAGCTGGTTTTATACATATGTTTCAAGTAGGAAAATCTGTCCTCCACTGTTAGAGGTGTTTCGTATAAAAGGCAACGTTTACTACCTATAGATAAGGAAATTTCTCAGTATTCAGGGAGAAAAGTTTTTATTTCCCTCCCGAGCATTACCAGTGGAGCTAAATACTTGGCAGCATGTCTATTGATACCAACCAGACTTAATTTCCTTTATTAGAATTACAGTACCATTTGCTCTGTGTAGTAAGCCTTTTTGTTTAGCAGTCAGATATTTGACTGTAGATACTTAAGTATCTTGGTATCTTGGCCAGATTCTAAAATAAAAACTCAAAACATATAGGTAAGTATTAAAAGATTTTGTAACTACCCACAGCCTAGGCAGTAATTTAAACCTATGTTCAGCCTGAACAAACTCTACTTTAAAACCTATATCTCCCTTTACTGCATTGTCTCACAGTTCAGTGAATTAATACATAAAGTGAATACAAAGCTATTAATTTTTGCAGGTGCACAAGTGTGATGGCAGAGAACCCACAGTATATGTCACACCCAGGCAAGTACCCTGACAGGAGCTGAAATGGGACCCTGCTCTCAGAGGTCAAATGGGGATCCTTGGTGAGCCTGTTCAGGACAATCAATGTTCATTAGTGCTCTCAAGGCACTCATCTTCAGCTGTGTGCCTATCAAGTAGGAGGTTTTTTCCACCAGAGATTTTTTTAAACATACTTTTGTGTTTCCTTCTCACAAAATTATTTTTCTTCAATTAATAACTTCCTATCTTTGGTCAAGAGAAAATGGAGTTTCTGCTAAAGTACAAAAACCAAAACTGCAACATACCTAAGCATACTACATCCTTATAGTCCACAGAATGATATAAACCTTACTGCTTGCCAGAAAAATGCCATAACTAAGACAGAAATTAAATTCACTGCAGCAGTTATAATGTAATGACACAGTGCAATAAATTTCTGATGTTACAAAAAACAATTCTGGTCATTAGAATAATTTTCCACAGCTTTAATTGCATGTTTTCATTTAGTCCAGGTCATCAGGATATATATTCACTTTTTTTTTTTTCTTTTTTTTTTTCTTTTTTTTTTTTTTCCAAATGATCTTCTTCTGCTGAAAATAGATGGCTCAGGGTTGAGATTGGACTCTTTTCACCTTCTGGATGTATCAGTTGCTTCTCCATGCATGCCTGAGCCACTTCCTGCCTATCCCTCAGCAGGCATTTCCAAATGAAACAGACACCAAAGGAGCAGACACCCGGGGAACCAAAGGTTGATAAGCCTTTTGGTTAGCCTGAGAACCATTACTGAGTTCCTCTTTTGTTGGTTCCTGCTCAGTCTGCCTTACAGCTGGTGAATAATGACTTGCTTATGAATAAAAGCCTTGCTAATATTCACAACAAGTGTTAGTAAGAGGTCACTTCAGCTCTGAAAATGTCCGTGTTTCCCTTTTTCATTGTAATAAAATCTTCCACTTGATGCAACATGCAACTTAAAATGTTTTCTTATCTTGTTACGTAGTTAGAATCAAAATAGGATTTGTTTACAATGTAATGTGTCTCTCACTAGATGAGAGAAAATTGATTCTATCCATTTTACTATAACAGTAACATGCTCTTATAGCTCACAAAGAACGTTTTAATTATTTGTATTTTCAAAGAGAATGAAAGAACAAACAGCAGGTAAGAGGAGAACTTTCATAGTAAAATTGTAAATGGATATATATAAATGTCTGTAGTGATTAGAAATTACTGCATGAGTATGGTGTGCTGTTGTAAATCTCCTAGGTACTGTATAGTTTCTACACCTTTAGTTTTTCCATCTTTGAATGTAATGTCTGTGTCATATTTTTGTCATATTTGTTGCTGCCTTTTTTTCCCCCCAAGAGTAATTCAGAGTTGCTAACTCATTTTACATGAGCTGCAGATGTTAACAAGTGCTGTTCCTATGAAGGGTGAACTGTAGACACCACATAATATGGCACACATGAATTCTACATTTTTAAAGAATGGACACTTGAAAAGTAGGTGTTCTTAAGAATGGATAACGTTAAAAATATACAAGAAATAGATTGAAATACTTAAGGTTACTTACTTCTGAGGTGAATGTAATTATAGCCAAAATAAAGAATTAGGTACAAAAAGTTTTACACATATTTCAGAACAAAAGTAATTTTGGCAAATATTTTAACAGAAAAAAACCCACATGCTATAAAACTGCTTCAAGGCATATTTATGCTTTGGCAAAATCATTCATAGTAGTATGTAGGTCACTACAATAACTGACATAATCAAGGTTAACAGCACAGAAGCT
This sequence comes from Anthoscopus minutus, assembly GCA_013399455.1. Classification (NCBI taxonomy): domain Eukaryota; kingdom Metazoa; phylum Chordata; class Aves; order Passeriformes; family Paridae; genus Anthoscopus; species Anthoscopus minutus. The sequence continues at coordinate 7,854 of VWYI01029359.1, forward strand.
CAGCATTGCCATGCACAATATGTAAAGTAAGGATATTTCCATTCAATCTGCATAATTTTCATTCTTTGCATTAGCCTTCACCTACAAAACTGCCTTCCTATCTCATGTCTGTGTTTAATATGGGGGCCTTCTATAAAATCTCATTAAAAAGCTATTACTCAATAAAGCATCACTTTTCATGTTCTTCAGCACTAGGTTTTTCTTACGGACACAAAAGAAAACAGTATGTTAGAACTGAAAGGGAAGCAGCAGATCTTGTGCGAGGTAAAGAAAAAAAAACAGAAAAGAAAAAAGCCAGTATTATTTTGTGTTTATTAGCCCATATAAAATCAGGCATTCATACTTGAAATTACTCCCTGTAAGAGTACGTATGGCTGTAACAATATAAGAAGCACAGAGGGTGCCAAAGTCTCATCAGGCCTGGCTGTTGTTTTTTCTGACTTGAAAATGTCTCTCAATCTGTTTTCAAAATGTTGATGAATTCTCTCTTCCATGCCTACCAGCTTTCTCCTCCTCTACAGCAATGCTTCTAGTGTAGTAGCAATGTAAAAATGCTTCCCCCAGTCTCACAAGATAGAAAAGCACTGTTTATTTGTTAGTGTGTTATAAAACCAAATAAATGTTTTGTGAAAGATTTTATACTGCTTGTGCAAACTGTGCCAACCTAGGTTATCCCTGCCCACTGGAAGTACCTGAATGGAAACAGTGCACTCTCTTGTTTTTTCCCTTTGCAAAAGCAAACTCAACAAGACCTCATGTTTCCAGCCTGCACTGAACCTATGAATCAGGCAAGCTTATTTGGGACATTTAATTAGTCCAAAACTTCATAGCTGCAGTATGAAGGGAATGGTCTGACCTTGGGAAGAGCATCCCAAGCAGACAGCACATCTCCCAGCTGGCAGCTCTTACACCTTTACTGCACCAACTTTTATTCTCAGTAATAAGTCAGATTATTTTTTATGAGACACAGCAGTAGAGTTAAATGTAAGCTTATGCACAAATAGCCCATCACCACTGATATGTCTCTTTTCCCCTCTAAGAGGTGTCTTGCTGCAGCATCAGAACTCTACAATTTCCCAGAGCATGTGTGTCCCTCTTTCATTCTCCCTTAAAAAAGAATCTTTACATATTATCAGTCATTTGATACAGCTTTAAAACATACTAGAATGATAATTCTTTATAATTCCAAAAGTTTTTATTTGGTATCAGAGACAGATCGAGTTAATAAATTTCTTCCACCAGAGTATTGAGAAACATATTTCTTCCTTTCAGAACACTGCAGTGAACCAATTCCTTCCTGCAAAAGGCAAACATAAGTCTTATTTTCCCACTGGAATTTTGAATACATTAATTTTCTATTCACCCAGGAATCACCTCCAGTTATGCACCCTCCATTCTATTTTTTCAAGTACAAATGATGAAACATTTGCAATAAATACATGCCAAAAAGTCAGTTTATTTTTGTTAAAATAATTGGAAATCTACATTTCATCACTCATTGATATGTTTCTTATTATCTGTCATAGAATTCAGAAAGTTACATATTTATGACCAAATCTAGCCATGCTCTCCAGATTTGTACACCAAATACAATCTCTTCCAATTTCAGCTTTAGTAAACACATTTAATACAGTGCACGCACTTCCAATTATTCTTCCACTGTAGCAAGGCAAATACAAGCTAAGATGCAAATTAGCTGCTAAACATACAGCCCAAACCTGCACCCAGGACTTCCATTAGATCATTCTAGAGAGAGATTTATAGATCAAGTTAGCTGACTAGTGATTTACTCATTTTAATTTTTTACAGGTTAATTTTGCCAAGACCAGGAACACATCTGTTTCAGTTAATTCAAGGTAATTAATTTAAATTATTATCCACTCTGAAATGAGTCAGCGGTTTCAGTACTCCTTATGCATACTGTCTGTGGGAGTAGCCCCATAGTCAACATTAGAAAGCTCAACAATTTAAAGTTGAGCAGAAAGTTCAACCAAACTGTTAAGGCATTGATAATTTTTGCATGTCTGGTCTTAGACTTAAATGAAATCTATCGGGAGTTGGGGGAAGCATTCTTTCAAATTTTCACTGAATCAAAATATGAACATATTTTCTGTATAACACATATGACAGTATATCTACCAATATACCAATTAAATGAGCACCTAAGATAACTTTCATGTTAACTATTAAGATGTACATTACCTAGACAGTGGAATTGCTCCACACTTCTTCCTGGCTTTCTTCTCCCAGAGTAATATTTTATCATTTATATCTATTACATTCTAAAAGTGTGGCTTCCTGAAGATTATCTGAAATTCTGTTCACTTCAGTATCAGTTAATAGAATTGAAAGCATGATGAGAAATGTGAGAGCAAGAATAGAAGCAGCAGTTAAGTAACCTGGAGATTTCAGTTCATTACATCCTAATACCCTTTCCGTAGGTTTATATGATTTTTGTAAATAAAACATAATTAAAATTAGTAAGATGGAGGGGCTACAAGACCTCGCATGGCAACCAATCAGGAATGATTGCCATTCTCAAGGTAAAATTGAATTTTTTCATGTTCAGAAGTAAACAAAAGTAAAATTTCTGGGTTTATTCCAATCCTTCCTCTTCACAGTAATCTCTTCTCCAATAGACACAATATTTTTGAAATTCTTTTGAACCAGAATTTACAGGGTTCTGAAGCAGATCAGATATTAATTTCATCAGCCTGAAAACCTGCTTTTAACAAACAAGAGGTATTATTAATTAACACCATTAAGACCTGAAAGCTGTTTCTGTTTGATAGGTATTTCAAGATATATTTCCATTGATAGATTTCCATTGCAACTATCCTTCTAGAAGAATCAAAGCACATCAAACTTATGTAAATGTCTTAAACCTTATTCCAATTCACACAATTTCATTCTAAGAATTCAGCCACATTGCATGGCAAATCCTTCATAATTCTAGTTAAACCTTTTTCAGCATTTGTATGATAATTTACTTTTTCTTACTAAGGATGTTATGTCTTGACTGTTTCACTAATGAAGAAAATGACATTTTGAGGTGCCTACAAAAATTGAATTCCAGTTATAAGAGTAGTAACCCATGAGTCGAGTCAGAACAGTTGTGTTTTATTCCCAATTCTTTCAGTAATTTTCCCTGCAAACTAGGGCAAGTCACATCAATTCCCTCTTTTATTTTGTTTGCTCTCTTGATTTACCGTTCTGGAAGCCCCTCTGAGAACCAACTTTCCATGTACTTACCAGTGTCCCAAGGAGGCCTCACTCTCAATGAGGTCTTCTGGGTCTTTCATGTTAGATTCTGCATATTGAATTATGAATAGAAGATACTATTTTTTGTTGTTTATAAACACACATGGGCAAAGGGTTAACTTTTTTCTCTGAAGCAGGCAGTATTTTCAGAGTCTGATATTGTAGGACTGTCACAGACAAAAAGAGCATTCAGTGTGGAAGAATGATACTCAAACCTGAGCAGTTAGTTTTACTACTTTACGTCCTTGCAAGAAAATTGCAGATACAGAGAAATAAAAAAAAGTAAACTTGTTTACATCTTCTCTTCCTCTTCTTAATGGTGTAAATAAATATTGCAGAGTAAGGACTAGATCCAAGAGTCTGACTATTCTCTGTCACTGGAAAAGAAATCTAAATTTGATTTTTTGTTAAAATAAATGCAATAAAGTTTACTTGATAGAAAAAAAACATAGGAATGCAACCATTCCTGTTTAAAAAGATGCATATTGATGTACAATGTTTTGATCTCAATTATGTAATATACTGATTGTTCACTCGTAAGAACTTAAATTTTGCTTTACTCAACCCTCAGATTACAATTTCCAAGGAAACTCTCAGCTTATCTGCATTAAGGCAAACCACGTTGCTCTCTTTTTTTCCTACTTATTTGTCTTTAAAATAATATAAGTAATGTAAGGCATTTCTTGAGAGTTATGGTGGGAGAGAAGAAACATGGACAGAGAAATAAGAGAAGATATGAGAGAGAATATTATCCCTGTCCATAGATAAGCTCTGAAAACAGTTATATTCTCATCCAGGCTGGGAAGGAAATACTACTTTTTTCATGCAACACAATAAATCAGTAAAATTTTTAAGTGCACTTGGCAGCTCAGTGGGGTATTTTTTGTTACCAGGTAAAACTCAAAGAGCTGAATTGTTTGCCTAAGGGATATGTGGGGGGTCTTGCTACAAAAATATTTGAGGTATTTTTTCCACTCTGCATGGCAGATCTGGTTCAGAAATAGTCTCAGAATCGTTTTTAATTCTTAGACTCAAAATAAGTAAATCCTTACAGACATGTTTAATTGGTGGGTTCAAGACCATTCAGTTTCGATTAATATAATAAAAAGAAACTACCAAAAACAAGCAGCAAAGACAACAGATTTAAGATGATTTAACCACAACAAAAGGCTGGAAATCTCAGGTATTTTCTAAAAAGAAAAGAAATATGTTTCCTGTGAACAGTTCAAATATCAAAATTAAGCAATATTTTAAAATAACATAATTTCCTCCTCCAATGTAAGTTCAGTGCTCAAACTTTACAAAAACAAGCTCTGCTAGACTAAATAAATGGTGTTCACCTGATGTGATGTAGAAATAGATTTTAAAATGGTACACCATTTCAAAATTCTGTGTCAGCAGAAGCATTTTTGTTAATAAATATATTCTGATATGAAACGGAGGATATTTCAAAGTTGTGAAGATTTTTATAAGCCTGGGCTGACCAAAAGTGAAGGGGCCTTGCTCAGACAACTGCTCAAAGTGCAAGGGTAGGAACCGAGAAAAAAGAGCTGGGAAAGACTGCTTTGTGAGGGCCTTGTTAGGAAGGAGCTACCCAAAGGTTTCCACTCAGATTGCAGAAATACACATTCAAGAGGCAAAAGCAAAGTTTCTCCAGGGCAGCCAAAAGTTGGGACCGTGAGGTGAAGCAGCACAAGCATGCCAGGCACAGGAAGCAGAGTCACACTGCTGTGGAAGCAGCAGCCAAGAGATTTGAAATGCAGACAGTGGCTGCCAGCATCTGGCCTGGGGTGAGCGGGCAGGGACCTGAAAGTTGCAAACTGAAAGAAAATTGTGAATGGAGCAGTGGGAAGCAAAAAACAACCCCACTAATAGCCTTGCCAAGGAAAGGACTGTACATGGTTTTAGATTTCAAGAAAGCAATTTTAGGGATGGTAAATCATCTCATTGCACTGTAAATTATCCTGTTGCTTCTACCCCTTGATAAATTACTTTTCATCCAATCAATCGATTCACATCTCAAAGTAAAAAAGAAGCAGCAATCTTACAGAACTCCAGAGAGAGTGGTTTCATTTCCCCAAGGTTAAGGGGAAGGCTGAAACTGGCATTTATCGGTGATCCACTAAATTTCAACTGGTTATTTTAACTGTCAATCAAGTTCTGGACTAACTGTATTTCTTCCCAAATCCACACAATGAAACAGAATATTTGATTCCCTCTTCAACCTAAAAATAAGGCATTAACAAACAAACATTAAGGCAATCTGGCAGAATTTGAATATTTTTACTTTCTAATCTTACTGTTCCTCACAACTTAAATTTTCTATATTTACAGCTGTGCATCTTAGGGTGGAATTGTCCATGTTGCTTTCTTGCATCCAGATTTGCCTGACTTCTACGATAATACAGTGGAGGTTTTAGTTTTGCTTTTAACCAAAATGCTGATATGCATAGAAGCCCTGGTAAGGATTTTTAGACTAAGACTAGAACATCAGTTCCATATCAGATGGAGCACATGAAAACATACTACTGTTTCTCAAGACAAAAGGATACATGCCCTTCTTTTAGCATCTACCCTGAAAGATTGAGGGGAAGAGGTTCTTCCCTGGAGAGCACTTAGCACTTTCCTGACCTAGGCAAGTATTTTCCACTTATCTTTTTTCAGTATTTCCCAATGCAGATAAAAAGTTGGCGACCAGCTGGGTGCAGCTGGTCTTTCTCTAGCCCTTATGATCAAGAACAGAGAATTTTTTTCTCCAGATCCTTGCATTAAATTATGTGATTAAATGAAACTAAAGCAAATTACAGTAACTTTCACAGGTGAAATAGAATTTACCTCCAAAGTATTCTATATTTCTGTACAGATGAGGAGTAAGTTTCTGCAGCAAAATAAATTGATTTTGAATCTGTTTCCCTTGCTTGACAAATTTTTAATCACACTGTAGGGAAAGAAGAGAAATGGCCACCTGGCATTTCTTCCTCTAGTCACATTTTAGATGGTATGTCCTTTTGTTTAGATAATAGTGATAGTTTCTGACTTTATGGAGATATTCACAGGCTGTGAGTTCTTGCAGTATTACTGAGATTTCAAAGCCCAAAGGAGTGAGCTTCAAAATTAATGCAAGGAAAAACACATGCTTTGTCTTCTGGACCTCTGGCACCTGGTAGCACTGGAAGATATGGGTTCTGTTTCTGCCTCAGATACCTGTCAATTAAGGGCTGTATTTTTCACCTTTAATAACTCTAAACATTTATTTTCTTTAGGTTTTGCTTAAGTGTGCCAGGAAGCAGAATGAGCAGGCTCCTTCACAGTGGGGGGCTGAGCTGGAACCTGAGAGTGACTCAAGAGAAGGCCATGCCCTCCCTGGTGGGGAGTCATCTGGGCCACTGGTTATTGCAGAGTCTACCTATAGTCCAAGGATCATCACATTCCTTATTAGCATCATTTAGGAAGGAAGGAGAGAAGAATGTATGGTAAAATGCTGTTACCCAACCTGACTCTGATGAAGTAGCAACTTAGTGATGCACATGAGTTAGTAGAAAAGCTGTATATACCTTCAGTATAGATTCTGACTGGATCTGTATTGCTGAGCAGAAGCAGAGGTGATGTTTTCTGCCTTGGCTGGATATAAGGAAATTCCAACCATTTGTCCAAAATACAAAGACCAGAGTAGAAAATTAAGGCAGAATAGGTAATAAAAATAGAAAATGGGGTTTGGAATAGTCATTACAAAGTGACTTGCTCACCTAAGCAACAAAATAACATTTTCTCACAGTAGTTGTTTATAATCTTCTGTGAGTCTTTAAGACCATTTCAACACCTTCCATTATTTACACATGTTTTTTCTTGTAGAAGCTGGGTATAGAAATAAACTATAAATAAAATGAAAACCTATGGAATATTTTTCAGGCTCAGGTTTCTTCTACAGTCTCCATAGACCCTTGATAAACTATACAGCGAGGAAAACAGGTCCTTTTCAGTCATTTCCAATTACTCTTTCTCAAGATAACAATATTGTTCCTAAAAATGGGATGTAAAATAAGAAAACATAACTTTGAGAGAAAACACTGACTAAAGAGTGAAGAATGCGAAGAAATAGCAAATGTTCTTATAACTGCATTCCTTTGCAATAATGAGGAGTGCTCTCTACTGAAAAAAAAAAGCCAGTGAAAGTCATAATTTTAGTAGTTCCCTCGCTAGGGTTAGAAAAAAAAAGCTTTCAGCATAACAGGACCTAACCTTAACAAATTACATAGTTCAAATGACAATCTGGAAACAATAACTCTAGGAGAAATTATCCTGGGCTGATGTATCACAGTCTTTTTAATATATACTATATAAACAAACACCAAAAAAAAAGTTACACTGTCTTGACAGCATTTCATAATCCTTTTGCAGATCTCTACATCAAAGAATTATGAAAATGGCTTCAAAGTTGCTTAGTATAAACCACAAAAAAAAGGACCATATATAAAAACTGGATTTTAAAATATTTGGAGGACCAACAAAACAAACACTGAATAAATAAGGGGATTTCATATGCAAAGATGAATATGTAAGTAAAGCAATGCAGGCTTGTGCATTTTTCTGTTGAAATCAAAAATAGTTCATAATATTTTGTCTTGTTCATTTGAAGCTTTAAAAACTTTATTTTGGCTATAGTAAAAATTCTTTCTATATTATTTGTTTTCTGTATTATTTGTTTTAACTGTCCCAGTAAAATCTGTGTGTAATCTGTTACTGATTTTTGAGAAAATGGACATGGCTACAGATATTTTGTAGTTTTTGCACTGAACAAAGCATAAGTGTCAAAGATCATGGACTACAAAACCCGCAAATATCTTTAAAAAGTTGTTATATTTCAGCATAGGGAGATTGGTGGATAAATTCACAGGTTAAAATACATCCTTATATGAAAATTGAGGATTGCATTGTTTATGTAAATGTTAGAAACATGCAGGCTTTGCATAACTGACCGTACTTTGGAGGTTATCTACATGTAAACTGTACCAGTAATATTTCACGTCTTGTTGTATAACCTGTGAGGGAAGGTTTGCTGGCATGCCTTTCTTTAGATCAGTGACACACCATGGCACCTAAAGACAATCTGGTGGTTGCAATGCTGTTAGTCATTTTTGCAACACAATAGTTCTGATTTAATTTTTTTTTTATAATAGTAACAGATTATACACATGGAAAGCAACAATAACATGAAGTCATACTCCAGATCTCAAATCTTTACTAAATGCATGCACACACATAAGTCCAAGTGCTCATTATTTTAACTTGTGTATTTTTTCTTTTTTTTACTGTTTTATTACAGTTGTTCTTACTAGAATCATATTATTACTTGACATCATAACTTTTGGCAAATCCCATATCATTATATATGGGACTTGACAAAGTCATATATCTTTTAGATATATCTATAAGCTGCAGACCTAACTTAAAATTAGACTTAAGGACTGCCTACTTCCCACCTATCCCACCTATAATTTAATAAAATACTAGCAAAATGAGGGATAGATTTTATAAAGTATCAGAATTTATTGAAAGGGACCCATAGTCACCTCTGAAATTCAGAGTTTTTATTAATCCTAGATTAGGCAGCTTATTCCCCATAGAATTTAAAAAAAAAAAAAAGTGAAAATAAAACCCCAAAACTGAGAACTTGGGGTTTTTTCACTAAAAATATAGCAATGATGCAACTGTGACAAACTGAATTCTGCTAGTTTAAAAATCTTGAATTGCAGAGTAGTCATAGCTTATCACTGTCTTGTCAGTGATCAACACTTTTTAATAATTGCTACATACTCATATTTCATTAAGTTTTATTCTAGTTGTTGTTTACTGACATTCTTAATCTGATTTCATTTCCATTTTCGTCTTAATCAACACAGAGTAAGAACTAAATACAATTTCTGAAAAGTAGAAGTATTGGAATACGCCAATAATATAAAACCAAGAATTAGTAAAATAAAATCATTGAGTAAGGCTTTTTTAACATGTCTGTACATATTTGGGGAAAAAACTTACCAGGTTTGTTTAAATTCTATATGCAGCTCTTCATCACTTTAGTAAACACTAATGTTTCCTTGGTGGAAGAAAAAGGAGTAAAAAGTGAAAATGAAAAATGTTATTGTGTGAGTCACAATTTATGCATGTTCACTAACCTGTCGGTAGATGGTCTAAGCTACTTGGACAAAGTCAGACCTCTATAGTAATCTATTTATTCTTTTGTTTAGGCTATGCTAGTGGCACATATTTCAGACTCTGTGAGGAAAATCCCAGTTACCCCTTTTGGCATATATAAAATAATGTGCTAAACTGCTTACTACTTTATCTCATTCTATTTTGTCTTAGTTTTTCAACAAATATAAGCAATTTGAATTTTTTATGCTAATTTGAATTGTAGCATGCTGCTGCGAGTAACATTCAGAGAATTTTTTTTAGCAGTCAGTCAAATATTCCTTTGATATAAGGGACTTCTTAATACTCAGTTGCAATGTCCTGTGTGGAGACAATGTTGCTTCGAGGAGGATATGGAGAGCAGCAGGATAGCTGTCTTCAACTGTGATTAAAAGCAGTTCCTGAGAATGAATCACTCCTTTGGCTTAAGACATCTGAAATGAAAGCTGCTGTGTACACTGCCTGGTTTCCTTGCATGGTGTTTTCACTGACTGGTTTCTATAATGGAAAAGAACCAGTTTCATCTGCAGTCAGGGACAGCCTGGACCTCTCTGAAAGAATTTATTTGGATTATATGTTACAAACCCTTGTTTCAAACCTGCCACACCCAATACCAAAGGTACTAAGGCTTTTTTTACCTTCATCATGCTAAGTCTCAGTCACTTTATCAAGCACTGTTTTTCTTCATCATCATCATTTGGGAAATGTACAACACTATCTGTACTTTTACAAATGAAAAGACAGAAATTGCACAAATGATTATCGGTAAAGTACCAAAAATACCTTAATCTTGAAAGATTAATATACTTGCACACTGGACTATAGAGTTATTAGACTCCTAATGAAATTTTGTTAATAAAAAATTAATCTCCTTGGCAGTCCCACCCAAGTGTATACTTGTATTCTGTGAATACAAGGGAAATTATGTACAGGTGAAATGGAGTTTATACAGTGCCTTTCATATGTGTGTCTTCAACTAAAGGCACCTAAATGTGCGCCTGACACCTTCTGAAAGTCTTCTAAAAAGAAAGGATTTTTCATTGTGTCATTTATATGCACTTTTCTTAAATAAAGGAAGTGTAATGGCCTCTTGACCATTTTCCTTCTGGATGCATCAAAATAGATGTAACACAGTAATTCAATTGTAATTGCCAGGCCCAGTTTCTAACTCTGTTTCTATGTTGAGCTAAAGATAAGTGAGCAACATGAACACATGATAAAAAACAAATGATAAATACTAAGTTACTGGTTTATTCTAATTAATATAATTACAGATCGTCTTTATCTCACCTATGTCTCTGGTTTTCACACAAATTTCAGTTATAAAAGGAAATCACCCACAATCCTTTCATCAGTTTATCCTACTATCCTACTGTCATGTGTCAAAGTGCCTTAATATTGACTAACTTGCCCAGGAAAGGGCTGGAATAACTATGTTAATAACTATGTTAATTATTCTTTTCTGAAATTTGAGAACTTCTGTTCCAATTGCCCTTAAAAAGAAAAAAAAAAAGGAAAAAAATAAGGGAAAGGAAGAAACAAAAGGAAAAAGGAAAAAAGAAGAGGGGAAAAAAGGATATTTGCTTTCTAACAGACACCAGGACACAAGGAAGGCACTATTTCTTTGGCCAGCTTTTCAAACTCCTAGCTTTATCAAAAGCTGTAGAACTGGGCAATCTAATCAAGAACTAAATGTCTAACAGGGGAGAATATCTAGCTAGCTGCATCTGTGGTCACCAAGAAAATATTTGTTTAGATGTCATCAGGAGGCACAGGAGCAGGGCTGGCCCTTATTCAGGTTAGCAGAAGCCACAGGGGACACAGGGCCAGTGGGCAGGCACTCACCCCTGCACTGCTGCTCTGCGACACCAAGCCAGGTGAGTGGTTTGGGCTGAGATCGAGGGCAGAGCCTGCAGAAGCATGGAAGCAAGTGGAGAGTTCCCCTTAGCCTGCTACTCTCAGATCTTTCCTCAAGACATACAGCTGACCTGCTGGTGTGGGATCAGGGTCCTGCAGAAAGCTTCTTAAACAAGAATTTTCCCTATAATAAGAATAGAGAAATTAATACTGACAGAAAGGCCTCATGATGTTGCCCACAACCATTTTTCTTCTCTTTACAGAATTATACTGAATACAAAAAGTTTTGCTATGAATTTTCTTTATAAAATCTGGAATTGGAAAACTCTGCATAAGAGGTACAAGAGGAAAAATTAACAAAAGGTAACAGAGTAGGCTGCTGACTCAGAGCAACTTATAGGGATCCTTATATCTATTTGTTGCCTTTACATCTTATTCCTTTTGACCACATGCAAAGGTGTGGCAAGGTAGGGTACTAACACTAGATATATGTCTATTCAAATAGTGCCTGCTTTTCCTTCCTCTGCTATCACTAGAGAGCACAGAAGAGACACAGCCTCAGTCTCTAGTCAAGACATGAGAAAGAGCAATCTTTATTCTGACCTCGTTACATATATACATTCTGAACAGTGACCAGGGATTGGAGAATGAGAGGACTTCCTCTCCAGTTCCACTGGTTAAGGGAAAAGTTCATCAAGTGACATGCTCAGAGAGGAATGTGGAAAACAACCTTTGTTTAGGTTACAACTCGTGGGAACATGCACTACAAATATGAAAACATGAGAGAACTTAAAGAAGAACATCAGGGACTCCAAAGAACATCAGAGAAAATCAGAAGGCTTGTAATTTTCAGGGCAACACACTGCAGCAAAAATTCTACATATAAAAACATTCATATATAACTGTTGGGGGTTAGGTGTCCTTTTTTTGCTCTTTCTCAGCTAGTGGAATTTTTTCCCCATTTAGCTGAGAAAAGCCTTGATGGTTGGTACTTCTTAGGTGCTTAAAAAAGACAAAGAATCAGCTGGGCCCGGGTGGCAGCTGGAAGGGAGCGGGACTTCTTGGGTCGTTCTGCAGGGGAGTGGGACAGACACCCTCAGAGCTGTTTCTGCTGGGGAGAAGAGGCTTTTGCCATCATCCAGATGGAGCTGCTTCGTCTTCTTCTTCTTCCTCTTCTCCGTTTGTGGCCCTTGCTCCCCTGTCCTGCCGGACGTGCTGCAGCACCAGCTGACCACTGCAGAGCTGCTGATCCATCTCATCCAGCAGCCCAGGATTCCTGCTCATCCCTGCCATCCCAGCGAGCTGTTTTCCTCAGAGCCCTGCAGGAGCTCTGGGACTGAGTGCCAGCTGAGGGGTTTGTGAGGCACTGCCTCTCCTCCACTTTTCCCGTCTCGGCCGAGACGGGGTCCCTGCTCTGTTCTGTTGTTAATACTGTAGTTATTGTTGTTGGTTTACCTGATTATACATATTAGTAAAGAACTGTTATTCCTATTCCCATATCTCTGCCTGAGAGCCCCGTGTTTTCAAAATATAGTAATTCAGAGGGAAAGGGGGAGGCTTACATTTTAGTTATTTTTCTTTTTTTTCACTTCAAGGGAGGTTCGTGCCTTCCTTAACAGATACCTGTCTTCCAAACTGGGACAATAACTTATTTTTTAATAATTTCACATCCTTTTTGATGCATATAGTTCTCGAGAGAATGGTACCATATACAACTTGGTGAAACTGTACCACTCTCAGTTTAGAGCTATGTCAGGACCCTCATAGGGAAAGCTTGCATTTTGCTTTACATTAAATTAGTTGTGTGATGGAAAAGTAAATTTGGAGCTGTATTTTTATTCTCTCACTTCAAAAATAATGAGTAAATTATCAATAAACTCAAAAATTACATACACAGAGAAAAAATTTTTCATTTCGCTTATGAACTTTTTAAACCACCACAACATATAAATCCTATAAGGATTCTAAAAGTATTAGCTATGTGTATCAATAATGAATACATCCAGAAGTGTGATTAAAAAAACATGGAGGCAGCAATAAATAATTGTAAAATCTAGCAATTTTCATGCAGGTCACCTCAACTTTCAAACTTCAACTCCTCTGCAAAACAGGCTTCAGAGTTATTTTTAACAAACACAGAGATAACAATATTTTTATGTATTCTAATAGGCTTTGAAAAATTGTTCCCAGACTACATTATTATAGTAATAAACTAATTTAGTAAGTGAATATTCTTTCTTCAGGCAGTTCATCTCATCTGAATTTTAATCTTCCAATAGAAACAAAGCTGTTTTATTAGACAGTAAATATATTAACCAGAATTCTACCCTAGAAAGTAATTCCAGGATATTTAATTCGCTAAATAAAGTAGTATATTAACAGTATTATAGAATATAAAAGGTAAAATAATAAAACTAGAAGTTACCAAAACTGCTTTGGTTAATTTAAAAATACAGTTTTGAAGATATTCCTTGCTCTTGCATGGTCCTTTCAACAAGCAAGTCCCAAAGCACTGTACAAAGTAAGTCAGCATAGTTACTTTTGTTTTTCAGATAAACCAAGTGGCTCAGAAGAGGAAAAGTAACTTTNACCCCGAACTGGGTACAGGAAGGAACATTCTGAACCTGAGTGCAGTAACAAATTAAGGAGGCCACACAGTTTTACCAAAGTCATACTTGAGGAAAAGCAAACAGAAGCTTCTATAAGTTTTAGAGCCAGCTTGTCACACAGAGTTTTAACTCATTTCACTGTATGCAAAAAAAATAACAATCTAAGTCTTCTTTTTAAACTGAAGACATTATGAGGATACTTCCTGCTTACAGGAAAACCTGCTTCACACACAACTATGTGGAGGGACGCATGAAGGACTGAAGTCAGCAATACCATTAAGTTACTCACTTTATTCTGAATAGATTGTGCCGTGAAACATAAGACACTGTAACCAAAGAGATCATCGAGGCTGAGACTTATAAAAAACTGGCACATTTTCACCACAGAAAAGCTAATAATTATTCTCAGAGCTACATGGAAACTATCAGAAACTATCCGTAGGCATTACCTACAGTTCCTCATGGCAGTGAATCCCTTAGTATTATGACTACTTTTATTAAAGAAAATGGACAATGCTCATACAGGATACTGAATTCACATCAAGTGTTAACATAAAGCAAGAGGTTTGCTTGTGCCATGCTTTGGCTTCCATTTGGGGAAGATGAGTCCTTATTTCCTAAAGCAAATTGTTACAATTGAGGTTGTGATCAAGTCTCCATTCAAGTTCTCCTTGTCAGCTCTATCCTATTTCTTTACATATACAATATCAAATCAATTAACATAACACAACACGTGTTCTATAATATATGTACTAGGACTTTTGTTTTACAATTTCTCTATTTTAGAATTGTATTTCATTTTAGATTAGCAAAGACCTTTAAAATCAATGAGTCCAACTGCAAACTCAGCACTGCTATTTTGAGGAAGTTTCCAACCAAGTGTTGTCTGGGACTATATTTTGATGACTTTGGAAATGACAACTTGATATTATCAGCTTTTGAAATTACAGTACAGATAAAATGTTCCAGAGAGTTCTAGACATATTTCTTAAAAATAAAATAAAATAAAGTTTAAAAAATTTAAAAAATTTAAAATACAATCAACAACAAACAAAAAACCTCACCTCAAATCAACAAAAACCCAAAATAAAAAACAATAAAAACAAATAAACAAAAATAACAACCCCCTCCCCCCTGAAAAAAAAGACAAAAACCAAAACACCCTAACATATGACTTTCATAAAAAAGAATATCATAGCATCATCTTTTATTCCAAATTTCCCATAGTTCCATATCAGTGAAACCATTGGAAGGAAGAAAAAGCAAATAAATATATCATGGTCATTTCAGACAACATACAAAAACCAAGACTGAGCCCTTCAGACAAGGGAAATCTCTGTGAACAGAGGGACAGTTAGGCTGGGACCCTTCTGACACATGCATTTACTCACATTTTCTATAGAGAACTGATGCTGAAATCTGGTGATGAAGCCATGGCTTGTCTCACACATTTTATAGTACAGAGTGAGAACTGCTTCCATCAGCTTTCAGAAGTCATTCTGCACCATAACCATAAGGTTAAGGCTCTCGAAAGATTTAGGCATTTCCTAAGAACAGCTGTCCCACCATAGGGATTATAAATGGCAAAGTCAAATGTACAAATTGTCCACTTGCCTGAGATACATTTATCTCCCACATGGCCTGCACTTCTTTTTTAACCACTACCAACAACTTTCTTCCAGAAAACTCTATATTATGGTACCAGTAGTTGACCACTAACAGGGAAAATTATTTTCATGTGGTCACTCTAATCACAGATGAGTAACAACATATGGCTCACATTTTTCTGTCATCCAATGAACTTCTCTCTTATAGGAGATAAACAGGGCTCTTCTTAGTCATCAAAGCAACAAACACCAAGTTGCTAAAAAACAGTGGTCGAGACTAATATCCCCTGGTTATCCTATCATATATGAGAGAACTGTAGCAGTTTTTATTTTCCTGCCATTAATAAGAAAATGGTAAGAGTTTAAGGAACTTTCTACAATTCCATTTAACTTAACAAGTTAATAATGAAGCAATATAGAGATATACGATGGCAAATTTATGTGCCATAGCAAAGGCATAAAATCTGTTTCATTTATCTCTACATGGATACAGAAAGTAAATAAAAATAAGTTTAAAAGAGGAAGAATATATAGGTAGAATGAGAGATAATTATGATTTTGGGGAAATACTAATAAAGAAATTGTCTATAATTACAGAAATCTGTAGAAATCTGCTAGCCATTTTCTAGCTCATATTCTCCTATTTTATCACTGACACTCATTCTCCATATACAATTTTACATGATATTTTATGATTGACCACAATAATTATACTACCTAGTACTGAACACACATTTAACACATTCTGTTTAGGAAATCTGTCCATCATATTAATTGGAATGTAATTTAATGTAAGGTGTATTGCTTCATTTAATGCTAGACTTCAACAATGGAAGAGGAGAACCAAGCCTTACACAGGAAATCCCCATAATTTCATCCATACTCTGTGTATAGGTTCTCATCTCACCTAGGCCTTGTGACCCTCACCCCAAGATACTCAGATACTCCTAGAACAGAGGACCCAGCTCTCTAAGCCAAGGATCCTAAGTGGAATTCAGGCCACCTCTACACACTGTCATGGCTCAACCACAGCATGTGTCTTCATCAGGTCTAATAATGCTGCATGACAACCTTGCTGATAAGCAGGTAGTCTAATAATGAGTTACAAAGCATAAAGCTTATCTTATTGATGAAATATAAAAAGATAATGCATTATTTCATTTAAATACTGAAAACATTTTTTCTGCAGAAAAATAATTTTCCCTCTTATTTTCAACCTGTCTAATTTATACATTAATTCTTCATAGGAAAAGTGTTTCAGTAATGGTGACAGGATTTTTTCTCACTAGGATTTTCGAAAATACCTATGGCTGCTAGGTACCCAGTCTCCTTCAGTCAATTTTGAAGCACTCAGTTGCAGTCTTTGCCAAGAGAAATCCAGAATATCATGTAAAATAAAAAAGGTATTTTAAGTCATTACCCAGCAGTGGTTGTAGAGGAGTATTTGTATTTGATGATGCCATTACCTCTTCATTTTGTGTGAAAACATATTTTTATTTACATGACTTTAGCCCATTACATTATGACAGATCTCTGGGTTTTGCAAAAAATTCACTTCATGACAAAACCATATATTTAGTCATTGCTGAAGAAATAGTGAGAGATTCCTCTCGGAATCCCATTTAAAGCAAATATAGCGAAGTGGAGACTTATTGCTCATTTTCATTCTTGACTTTCCTCAAGGCCTTAGGGAATAAACTCATCCATATTCATCTGCTGTTAATAGGATATTAGTACATCATTTTCTCAAATGTACAAACTCTGTCTCTGCTCTCGAGTGTTTTCCTGCATAGTACTATGCAGTTACAACATACAACATCTCATCAGCTACTGCAATAGAGAAACAAATAATCTTCCTGTGCAGCAATGTAATGGAAAATAAAGTTCAACTAAGTCTTAGAGCAGCGTTTGAAGTCCTGCCATGATTTTTCATTAGCAAATTATTGTGTATGACTTTTTGGTGTTCACTAAGTCTGAAATTTCCACTGAGCTATAACTTAATTGTTTAAGTTTAAATATATCCAACTTCCAAAATGGATGTAACCCTGATCAGGGAAAAAAAACTGCACAAGTCATTCCTGTTACTTGTGCTAGACAAAGAGCATGGGTTAAACACTAATGAACAATAATCAGCATGATTAGGTACAGGTTTTATAAGAATATCAGGACATTCATGATGTTGCTGCTGTGTAAGTCAGTGTGCTGACCTCTTTGCCTCCTTGCTGTGCACTATGTGGTTTCTACTCTCCTCCCTGATTCTTGCTGGCAAACTGGAGTGATTCTACCACTGACAATTCAGTGCTTCATTGGCAAAAGCTTAGATCCTTGCACTCCTTTTTTTTTGCACATTTTTTGCCCTTATCAGCAGTGCATGTACTTCTCTGACAGTAACAAGTGAGAAGTTGGTAAAGGGGCTCCATGAGAGAAAGAGCTTTGCTAAGATGTAGCCACAAGTCGTTATCTTCGATCTTCTAAACTTTTACCTTAAAGGAGTTCAATAGTCTTCACAGCAAAAAATACCAAGAGGTTAAAAAATAGGAATACAGGTGTATTATTCCCAAATAATTCCCAGTGGCTGATATTCCCACATAAAGCCTTAGTAACTACTCTTTCCTGTTAAATCTCATGGGAGCTGAAAAAAACTCACTAATCAGAGCTTTCTTTTCTCTCTCTTTCTATATATATATATGTGTGTCAATGCTTCAAGGGGGATTCAGATGGTTTCAAGGAGATGTGAGCAGTTGTTGGTTGCTAAAAAGATATTTATTGTATAATGGCATCAGTCTTGAAAGCAAAGAGTTCAGAGAGTTAAAGTCCTTGCTAAAAGCTTTTGACATAAATTCCTGAATTCTGAGCAGCAGCTCTCTGGTATAAAGTCTCAATGTTCTGGGCAGCAGCAGCTCGGTGTGGGGTTCCTATGGCCTGGGCAGCTGCAGCTTCCTGGCAAGTCCCACTGGTCTGGGCAGCAACAGTGGGAACTGTTGCAGCAGTTTTCTTCTTGGTGATAATGATGGTGCTGCTGTTCTGCTTGTGAACATGTGTGTGTGTGTACGTGTGTGTGTGAATTCTCCCAGTGATTCTTAATACAGGGGATGAAATCATCCAATCAGCTATTCTGACTGGATTCTAAACGAAACTTTCCACACTGATCTAAGCTCAGTTCTAACATGCAAAGGCAGTGTCAGCCCTTACCTAAATCCTACATATAGGATATTATCTGTTTACATGAATAATCCTATCTGTTCTGTCTAGAAAGGTAAGCTGTATTTTCATTGTGTCTAGAGCTAAGTTGAATCTATGAAGGGTATCACTGAAGTTTAAACTGGGTAATAAGGTTTTTCACTAGTTAACACCGACTCTTAAGGCACTTAAGATATGTTCAAACTTACTTAAAACTAAAACCTACATTCTTACTTCATGTTTATGTGGTTTAATATATTTTAACTATTTTCTGTCTCTGAGGGACTCAGAGGGACTTTTATTTTGTATTCCAATACACACACACACATATATATATATATGTAAAATAATCTCTTTAGGAAACATGATTTTCTTCTTTAAGATAAAAGACAGGAGGTATATTCAATATCCGAACTCAAACTATTTCTGAATTTCAGTCTGAGATTAGACTTTATTGAATGCTAAATAAAGTAATGTGATAATAAAAAGTATCAAACAAATTAAATGATTGAAGGTGATAAAAAACCTAAGCTAACTGTAGAAGATACATAATTCATATTTCTTAACTGGAACTATCTGACCGAAAGCTCCACATTTCTTGTATTCCTACATCCAAGAGTTTAGAAACCATGGATAAAATACTCATAAATATCTGCAAATATCTGCAAAATAAACTGAGAGGTGAGGCTACTTGGCTTGTTCATCCTGGAGAAGTGGAGACTGAGGGAAAACCTAATTGTGGTCTACAAATTATTTTGAGGGGAATTGGAGGTTTGGGCTATGGTCTCTTTCTTGTGATCAGTGACAGGGTCCAAGTTAACGGCCTGAAGCTCTGTCAGAGGAGGTTTACGTTGGAAGTTTGAGAAAGCTTCTTCTCCCAGAGGGTGGTTGGGCACTGGAACAGTCTCCCCAGGGAAGTGGTCACAGCACTACCTGTTCAAGAAGAATTTGGACAATGCTCTTAGGCCTGTGATGTGACTTCTGGGGGTGGTGCTGTGCAGGACAAGGAGTTGAACTGCAGTGGTCATTTTGGTCTCTCCCAACTCAGGATATTCTACGATTCTGTGATAAACAGTGGCAAGTATCCTCTAAAAGATTATAAGCAGCGCTTGGTCTCTCTCTGGGCCCATCTGCAGTTTGAATGCTCATTATGATCAAGTATTTTGAAATAATCTGTCTGGATCTCATACTAAACAGCATATTCACACGCCATTCCTCAGTTTTTTCCTTCACATGCAGGTGAAATAAGAATTCTCAAGGGACTGGCTATGCATATAGAGGTCTTTAACCACTAAGGGAAAGATCATACCCAGATCCTAAGCTTCATACAGGCTCTCTACAAGACACAACTAACTTCGACTTTAACATTTCAGAACTTCTGCTGAGGATCAAACAACACAAAAAATTGTCATCCTTATCACTTTGTTGTGACAATTCATTGCGTAAATCTAGTGGATTAGAAAAACCACATAAAAACTACTACACCAGGTATAATTCTAGCCTTGACTTTTGTAAGGACTCTAAATCATTCTTGACTCTTCCAGAAAGTCCTTCAGAAGCTTTAGGCACTAAAGGCCTGTAGAATGACATGATGACCAAAAATGTCTTTTCCTAGCCATCTTATTACAACCATTTCAGGGAAAAAAAAAAAAAAAAGGAGGTGTTTTGGAAGGAGAGATTGCTGTCCTTGATACGGAGTGATCATCAGCTGTCGCTGATACACATACTGTTTTTTTCCCTTCAAGGCTGCTTTTGCCACTAATCTCTCTAGTTTTCTAGGTGATTATATAACCAAAATAAAAGATCATACTAAGACTTGGAGGCCTGCCATAAGGGAGCAAAGAAATGCATTTTCCATGGATACATCAGGGCTAATAATCTGAAATGGTACAAGGTACACAGAAGACACAAGGTTAGACAGCCAGCATTTTTCCTTTCTTCCTTCTCCCTTTTTTCCCTCAGAATTTAAAGTGAAAAAGGTCAGTTTGAATGGTTGGTAAATCCAAACCGAATGTTAAATTTCCCTGACTGAGTCAGCTGGCAGACTTGAGCTACTGTCAGTCTTCACCACTTCTGGAGAGATAACACCTTAAATTCAAGGGTAAAACTCTATCTGTGATGAAACAGCCTTAGTTTCTTGTGGATTGATCTTTGTTCTCAGAGAAAAAGGAGAAAAATATTAAAAAGAAGTTTTGCCATCTTCCCTTGCCCTACCCTGCATAAGTTCCATATTTCTTATTGACTTTATAACGTTAATAATTTCTTCTAACATGGAGGAATATTATATATATGTGTATATATATGTGTATATGCATATATATATATATATATATATATACACACATGTGTGTGTGTCCTATGAAACTGTGAGCATTAGCACAACTTTGGTGGTGAATGGTGCCTCATTTAGCTGCCAGACAGTCAGTACTGGGTTTCTCTAAGGCTCAGTATAAGATCCAGTCCTTATTGATGATCTGGATGAGAGGATTATGTGCACCCTCAATAAGTTCACAGACAACACTAAGTTGGGTGGCAGTGTTGTTCTGCGGAAGGGGAGAAAGGCTCTGCAAGAGGAATCTGGTCCAGCTGGATCCATGTGCTGAGGCCAACTCATCTAGCCTCTACCTGAAAGAAGGTTCTAACCAAGTAAGTGTTGGCCTCCCAGGCAATTACATTCTCATCCCTGGAGGTGTTCAAGCAATGACTGGACGTGAAACATAGTTCCGTAATTGCCAAGGTGAAGACAACGTAGAGATTGGATTCAGTGGTGTTGGAGGTCTTTTCCAACCTAAATGATTTTTTGATTCTGTGGATCTGAGTAGACGGTGTTTTTATGGCATCACCTTTGCAATAATTAAAGCATGGCTCTGTCCTTTTTCCTTCCCACTACTGGCATTCTTCATATACTCCTATAGAGGAATTATGGCCAGTATAATGGCCACTAGAATGACCAAAGACAGTGCTTTCAAAACACCATGCTCAAATATTGCAAGCAGCTGAATCCCAAGCAAGAAGGAGAAGAGCATGCAGTGCCAGGGATGATATCCATTTGCCCTCAGTTCAATCTCTAAACATATTTACCAAATCTGAGCTGGTCTCTACTTCTCTAAGACTAAGTGGAAAGACCTTTAGAGTAGTCAAATACATTGTCTGCAAGCTTCTCTGCAAGCACCTGCTGCTGATCTGTAAAGGAAGCCTGAAGCAGCCAGCTCAGCTTTCAGCATCTCATCTTAGACAATCATGTCAGAGCCAACAGTCACCCACAGAATCTGTTCATGATCTCTCAAATTCTTCTTCTTCTGCCAGGGTCCACTGAACCTGCGGTTGTGCTCCTGAACAGATGCACCTGGTTTCCTATGCAGAGAATTATGGCACACTCCCATTATCTAGAGGATTTTTAAGACATTTGGGTCTGTGATAACTATAGGTCTCTATAAACACTGACTCAGGACTCCTATAGAGGCTGCAGAGGTTGTGAAGAAAGGTCAAATGTGGCCTGGATCTGTCATCTGTAACTTCACAAAGGGCAATGAGATGCCTCTTCTTATAAAAACCAGGGCCCAAATAATTTCTTCCACAACCATACTTTAACCCCGGTCTTGTAGTTGAAGACATGCAAGGTATTCCACTTTAAACAGCTGTTTTTACACAGAACTTGTTCTGACAGCATGGTAGTGGGAGACAGTAGAAACCTACACAGGGAAAAGAAAAGTGAGAATTTAATGGATAGCGGTACTATTACTACTATCCTCATTGACAGAACAGACATATGATAGTGTAAGAAACAAAGATTTCTTTTTACTCTCTTCAAGCAAAAGTTTATTCCTTTATTTGTAAATAGCTCATCCAATATCCTGAAATAATAAAGCCTCCTAAAATAATAAAGAAATACTGCCTGTTAAATAATTTCTATTGAGTAAGAAGATAAAAAAATATATACCTTTAAAAAATGAAAGAATGAAGCTGCTGAAAAATTTTATCCTAACTAAAGGACAGACAGCATAGCAATCATCGTTTATGCTGGAAGAAGCAGGTGTCATGATAGAATTAATTCATTTGCACTATGATTAGTATCCCCTGCTCTATGTCTTCTGGTAATTCTTATTGTGCAAATGCTTATCTAACTTGCTTCCATTTCAACAAAAAGAAATAATTTTCAATATAAAAAAACCTGAAGTGTGATTTTCTAAGTGATAGAATATTTAATAAGTTCTGTGTATGGAACTGCAGGCCAGAATTCAATGTCTGGCCTTTTAATAAATCATACCAGAGCAGTGTGAATGACTCTCAGTACTTTCAGAGGTGCCAAATAAATATAAGGCCATATTGTTTTTGTCAAACAAAATATAGCTTATTGAAAGCTGATTGAAAAACCTCATTTTGTAATATCATACTCAATTATGCAACATTCAAAGCAGAAAAAGGGTAAATCTTACATAAGTATTGCAAAGAGATTTTTGCAGCATAAAATTTACTATTATCACAATATTAAAACATGGGCAAAATATTAGAATAAAAATAATGAACATTAACCTAACTCAATTTATACTGTCAAGATATTTACAAAAGATCAATTACAAAATCAAAATAAAAAGATCAATTAAGTAATTTGGAAATCTAGTATAATCTCAGTATTTAATATTTTTTAGCTCTTTTTAAGTACATCTGGAAAAGTGGTTAGCTTCACTAACAGTTTTGAAAGACTCCTTAATTCCTGAGAAGTCTAAAAAAATATGTCAGTTCTTTTCTTGATCCTATAAAGACACATATGTTTATAGCTCAATGAGTTAGGGAAAGGTGCTTCCTTGCACATCTACCTTCTGAACATTTGTCACTGAGGACTGAAAATAATCTGGTCCAGTAATGGTTCATCCAATGCTGTTCAGTTTTCCCCACCTCTCTCAGAATTGCTGACTCTTTATGAAAGTATCTTTGATTAGCTACATTTCCCACAAGGAGCATTCCTTATTTTTAGACATCTGATTTTTTTTTACTCTCTCAATTTGCAGCAAGGCTGCTGAGGTAGCTACAGCACTGCTCAAGCCCAGCAAAAACACAACCCAGCACATGACTCTTGCTGGTTCTGGACCTCATTTGCTCTGTTTGCATGGCAAGAAGCCACACACACATGCCAAAGAGCAGCAAGCCTTGGGGACACTAGGTCAGACACACATCTTGTGTTATCTAGACTTAGGCCTACTCAACAGATCAAACTTGCTGAAGGCAGGAAATCTGATGCACAAAAGTTATTCAGCAGAAAAGGAGAACAACCTTGTCTCAGATGAAGATCATATCAAGGACAGCTAACCCCAAAATCTAAGCAACATTTGCTTTGGAATTAGGACAAAGCAGAACCATTTTTGTGCTAAGTTAGTATACATCTCTTCCAGATTTTCATGTGTATTTTTCCCATAGATGTTATGGGAAACTAACAGGTATCTTCTAGAAAGTTCTGAGATGTGTCTGCCATGATATAACAAAATCAAGATGTCTGAATTCAAAGGGCTTACTATGAACCAGCAGAAGAACATGTAAACAGGCAGCATCCCTTTTAAAAGGGGATGTGATAATCTGCTCTACTATATTCACTTGCATCTTGATTTCTTGCTATGTACAAATGTAGAAATCCATTTCTCTAAGAAAGAGAGGCTTTCTTCTTGCATTTTTTGGCTGATTCTCTAATGAAGGAGGAACTTAATACAGTAATACTATTTATATATATGTCAGCTTTCTCCAAATAGTTTTTACTTCCTTGGCCAATTTTAATAAATGTGACTGAAGCAGAAGTCTCAGGGGATGAGAAAAAGAGAGAAGGAAGAGAACTGAATTAATGTCCTAAGGAAAAGGCAAGAGCAAGGGAAGAAGTGAGCTCTGTAATTCATCATCTTAGTACAGGCAAGGCAGGCAGAAGCATCACCCAGCAACACCCCTTGAAGCACAGATTCAGGCACAGGACCTTCAGCCAGTGTTACAGCTGGACAGGGAAAGCAACTTGGTGGGAAGGAGGAGAAATAATAACACTAATGGCAGGATGTATGGCAAGGGCACTGGTAGGTACACCAAGAAGGACTGAAGGAGGACAAAACAGGTGGCTGGAGTTACATAGGGAGTGGCAATAGACAGGACACAAGTAGAACAAAAGTCATTATATGTGCTGCTCTTGAAATGTTTGGGCTAAATGGAAGCTGAGGAGGGAAATTGATTTCATTCTCAAATAGAAACAATATTTATCTATTAAGGAATTTACAGATGAAATTTACGAGCAAGGGAAGTTTACCACAGAATTGAAAAATAATTTGGGAGAAGTTCCACTGGATAAACTGTCCCTTCTCTGCAGAACACACTCACTCTTCCACTGGTGTCCTCTGTAGAAAGAAACCAATTGCATCCCCTGCTTAAGCACATAAAAATACAATTAATCTTTTCTTTTCCCAATTGCCTTCTTCTAAGATGAACAGAACTATCACGTCTGGATAAAGAACAGGGATTTTCTGAAATATGTCCTTGAGGTAATAAATGTCATCCTCTCTGAAAATTAATCTCACCTCAAGATAACTAAATCTTTTTTCCATTTATCAAATATCAGAAAGATAACTATCCTTGCTTGCTATTTAAATTCCTCTGCAGAAATTGAATTCTCACCTCACAAATGTTGCAATCATTTTCTCAAACAGTAAGCAATATTCCAGTTTAAAAAAAAAAAAAAGGCAGTGGAAGTTTTGTGGAACAGTATAATCTGCAGACTGAGGGAACCAAGCCATTTGTGTCTCATACCCTGGAAGAACTCAGGTCAATTTTTTTTTTCTCCTTTAGTTTTTTTAGTGGTTTTTTTTTTGGAGGGGGGTTGGGCAGGGGTGATGTTCATGGATATTTTGTTGGTTTGGGTTTTTTGCTTTTGGGAAGGAAAGAATTTTTCCATTAGCTGAATAGCTGAATATATTAATTATTATCAAATTTTGAATAAGGTTCTTCAATTCTACCAAAATTCAGATCAAAACAAAATAGGCTTTTTTATAGCTCTGGTCTGCATCTGTATGTTATAAATGCATATATGTGGTGAATTTGCATCATATATACATCATTCTAAAGCTGATTTGATTCCAGTCTAAAACTCCACACAGAAAAACCCAAGTGGCTGGAGTTATGAAAGCATTGTGGTGGTCTTAGCACCATGAATGCAACCCTATGACAATTTTCTCTGACAGGAAATAAACTCTTTTCTTTTTCTACAGTCAGTTGTTTTAGAGAAAACAGTGATAAATAATTTCTAATTCAACTGACATAAATCATTAAAAGCAAGCTACCTTCATTATCTGAAGTCTCAACAACGATATTCTTCAGAATATACTGTCTCAGAAAAATGTGAATAGAAAGGATGTGTATTTTTGCACTTAAATATATTTGTCCAATCATTTTTCCTAAGTGCTCTGAAAGAGTTCTTTAAGATCAAAGCCTGATATAACTTCATACTTCTAGCCTTGTACAGAACAGAAACAATGGCCACACAGTTTGTCGTCTTTTTTTTCCCCGTTTATTCAGCTTTACTAGTATTGATGATACCATTTTCAATGAATTCTTTTAAAAATAAGGTAGTAATTGATTAAGGCACCATATGAATCGACCAAAATATCTCCTTTTTTTTATTCTCTATAACTTCCCCTTATGTTTTAATAATCTCAAAGTCTGAAAGGACTGAAAGTTCTCCCCCATAAACCACTATTTGCTCATACAAGGTTGTTTCAGAGCTGTGCTTAGCCAAGGCTAAGGCTACTTAGGCCATGCAGCATCTCCCAGCAGGCAAGACTTTCCCAGAGATAGACAAGAAATTCTGATTTTCCTGAAGATATATCTATACTTCATGTCTTGGTTTAAAGGTATGCTGTCATATTTTCTACTTAGTAGCATAAAGGCATTTGAGAAAAAAAAAATTGATGTAGCCATATAACATGTCTATAATGATGACAACATCTAGCCAGGCTACATTAAAGAACCTGGGATTATATGATAACAATATAGATGTGACAAGACATTCCAGGAAGGATGCTTCTTCCCTCATACACAGGGAGGATCCTAAGAGGATAGATTTGGCAGTAGGTCTGTATTCTCTAACAGTTCTAGGATGTGGCTGGTATTTAATTGCATTTGATCTAAAGAGTAAGATAATCACAAATACTTCATCAATAATGTCCATCTCATTCTTCAGGTGTGCTAAAACTGTAAGCTTTTTCAGGTTTCTAGGGCATTTTTTTGTTCTTTTTCTTTTTGTGTTGCATACATTGCCATTATCTCAAA
Source organism: Anthoscopus minutus (assembly GCA_013399455.1). Taxonomy (NCBI): domain Eukaryota; kingdom Metazoa; phylum Chordata; class Aves; order Passeriformes; family Paridae; genus Anthoscopus; species Anthoscopus minutus. Next base: position 34,849 of record VWYI01029359.1, read on the forward strand.
GAGCATATTGGCTTCTGAAGTTTCAGTCAGCTCCTGGGGCAATATGAGCAGCACACAAGTGCTTATAATAAGCTTTTGGAAAATGTAATCAGAATGATTTCTCTTGGCTCAGTTCTAGAACACAACAATGGGATATCGTCAGAATAAAAGTTTGAATCACTATGCCTCATTTTCTTCCTTTCATTAATGTTTGGGGAGGAGAGGGTTGTTGTGACAGCTGGTCAGCAGTGATTCAATTATATGCTCCATTCTGTGGACTTCAGTTCAAGACGTCCTTTCACAAGCTGAGCAACTGCTTGATGACACACTTAATAGCTAGGATTTGATAGAGTATGAAAGAGGACATGACTGATTTCTATAAACTTCTCATGCAACATGCTTCTGAAGTTGTACTTCCCATCAAGTTTAGTTCTCCTCTCTTCTGTGTAGTGAAAGTGATGTGTAACACATGCACACATACCTCAGCATGTGAAATTGTATAGGTCAAAATGAGAGGAAAACCAGGCTCACCAGGCTAAGTAATCAGAGCTGAAACTGTCCTGATGTAATGTTACGTAGGTAATGGCCACATCTCAAGAAAGAGGGAACATTTCACTGAGGATGTCACACCAGGCCTGTGATTGTACAGGAAAGGACACAAGGCGCAGCTCAAGAGCTTCAGTGACATCACTAAACTCAGCTGTCTTTGGGTGCCCAGCACATGAGCGTTTTTCTGTATCTGAGCATGCTTGACTGTATAGGAAAATACCTTTTTTCATCCTTTAGAAAAAAAGAACATTAGCTGAGAGCTTTTCCACCCATCACAAATAGACAACAGCTGAAGTCAATCCTCTGAAAGATGAAGGCAATGGAACAAATAATGAGTCCACACAGTCACCAAATATGCCTAGTTGGAAAGGATCCACAAGGATCAGGTCCAGCTTCAGACCCTGCACAGCACCATCTCCAAGAGTCACACCATGGGCCCAAATGCCCTTTGAGCTCTATCAGGCTGGTGCTGTGACCACTTCTCTGGGGAGCCTGTTCCCATGCCTGACCATTTTCTGGGTGAAGAGCCTTTTTCCTAGTATCTGACACAAACCTCCCCTGACACAACTTCAGACCATTCCCTTGGGTCCTGTCCCTGGGCACCACAGAGGAGAGATCAGTGCCTGTGCTTCCTCTTCTCATGAGGAAGTTGTAACTGAAGTAAGGTCTCCTCTCCTTCAAGCTGAACAGACAAGTGACCTCAGCTGTTCCTCATACAGCTTCTCCTCAAAGTCTCTCATCATCCTAATTTTCCCCCTTTGCACACTCTCTAATAGTTTAATGTGTTCCTTATGTTGTGGCACCCCAAACTTCCCCCCTCGCTCAAGGTGAGGCTGCCCCAGCTCAGAGCAGAGGGGACAACCCCCTCCCTTTCCCAGCTACCGATGCTGTGCCTGATGTCCCCCAGGACACACTTGGCCCTCCTGGCTGCCAGGACACTGCTGGCTCATTGTCAGCTTTCCCTTGTACAGGACCCCCAGATCCCTTCCAATGGCACTGCTTTCCAGCATCCCTCTTCACAATCTGTCCATACATCCAGGATTCATCCATCCTGCCTGCAGAATCTGGCACACTTTCTCTTGTTGAACTTCATATTGTTGGTGACTGCGCAGCATATTACCCAAGCGGTATGAAGATAGTTGTCTTGGTCCCATAGTACATTGGAAAGCATTGCTTCAGCCTTCTAAACCCTAAATCAGAGCTCAAATAAAATAAACAGATTTTTTAAAAGGTTTGTTTCCCTAAAGAAGGTATGTGCCCTGCATTACTGAAAGAATTATTATACATAATTAGTCCACTGGAGGATTTTTGCTTTATACTTGACCATTTCATAACTCTTTCTTCAGTATCAAAGTAGTTCAAAACTAGATATGGTAAAAACTTTAGATGAAGCCTTCTGCTTATAAAGCAGAAAACATAGAAATGAAGCACTATTGTCTCGCCTAAAAAAATTAATGTCTGCAATATTACATGAGCGCATTTTGCAAAAGTGAGAACCTAACAGGTGTTGGCTTCCCTGAGGAGTCATCAGAGTGGTATGAAAATAATGAACTAAACTGCAGTGATTAAAGAGACATTTTGATAAGACTCTAACCAATCCAGAGAAATAATGTCATGCAAAGAAAAATCGAGGTTATATAAAGCTAAATGTAAGAAAGATAGTATTAATATATCACTGAGGTACACTGAGTAAACTGAATTTAAAAGACAATCTTTATGTAAGAAAGTAAGAGCAATAAAACTGAATCTTTTTGACTGACAGAAGTTTAATAAAAATAAATACTCTGAGCGTCTGTTTAAGAAGAAAAAGAGCATTGTCACAGCTGTGGAGTTAGATTTCCCTACGACATACTTTTCTATCCTGACTTTAAGAAATACTTTGGGACAAGTATTTAAATTTAATACATGAAAAATATTTTGAAACATTGGCATTTTCTAGCAGATTTCATGTTAAAAATACTCCTAAGTGACTGCTACCATAAGACACTTTCTTCATAAGAAAGTATATTTAAATAGAAATCAACAAAATACTGAGATGAAGTATGTTAGATATCACAATTTCCTGTCCTTACTCAATTGTATCTAGTAATTTATCATTTTTCAAATTTATATATTAGTACACAACCAATGAGTGTGATTTGATGAAAATACACAGTAATTTTCCCTTAGTAAGTCAAACTTCCCAAGAAATCTCTCTTAAATGTGTATATAACCTCAGGTTATCAATTAGATAAGAATGGTATATTCCAAATATCTTCAGGGGTGTTTTGCAAAGTTATGAGCTCATGGTAGCAGAAATATTGTAGACTTCTAGCACTGCGATTCCTAATTTCCTTACACTTTTTACAATAGCTTCTATATGGCTGGTCATACCATAAATAGATGCAAATGCTGTAGCATTAAATATTGAAACCATAGTTTGAAAACAACATGACCTCAAAATAATGTACCACATTGTTTGTGCTCGGCAAGAAGTTTGTACAATGAAAACCTGAAATGTACAATGAAAACCTCATCTACTGATTCACACCACTCCTCAACAATCATCATAGTCCTTCCTCCCCCTAGCTGGACAAGTGTTCTCTAGAACACAAATGATGATATAAAAGATACACAAAACCTAAGGGTAATATCACTCTTTCATAGACATTCTCAACTGATGGTAACAGGATAAACCTATGAGATGGTAGAATATTTTCAAATAAAATTATTCAAAATGCTGCGTTTCATTAAAGTGTCTCTGATGGAGCATATATGTGGGGAGTTGATAATCCATGATAATTTATAAAGAACAAGTTTCCTTGCTCTGTATCTATAGAAAGCCATCAAAGATGCATGGGAAAACATTCCTTCTGTAATGTGTTTTTTTTACACAAACCTATTCACACACAAATCCTTCCAACTATATCATCACAAACTGTCACACAAGAAACAAAATCATATAACTAGATGATTCTTTTATTCTGCCAGAAACTTAACTTATTAATTTATGTATTTATAAACTGCAACTAATAACTTTCATGGGGATCTTAACTTCTCTGCCCACATTCTGTACTATCTAATGCTTGGTAATAACCATCTCTTTCACCTATTATACAAATATAAACATGCACAACAAAATATGGTTTATTAAAACTTTCACTTATAGAAATCAAGGACTCAGCTAAGTGTGGAGAGCGTGGTTCAGAAGTAGTTAATTAGGAAGAAACATAGCAGTACTAACCTTAGCTCAAAGCTGCAGTAACCTTGAGACTGGTGAAAGAGTCCCTTATCTTTAACTACAAGAATGTCAAATAGAGAAACTAAAACCATAGCCAAGTCCCTTTTGTGTGTATACAATTTAACCAATAGTGAGTTTAGTTTTGTAATATGCATTAGGCTAATTAACTAGGATATAAAAGAAGTGCTTTGTTATCAATAAACGAGCCTCATGATGACCACCTGGTGTCTGAGTCTTCCTTCGCCAACAAATGGTGACCCCGACGACCCTCTGGCTTTAAATAAAGCAGGGGAGAACCGACAATCGACGTGCCCCCGGCTTTAAAGAAAGCGGGGGTGAAAGGTGCCCCTGGCTTTAAAGAAAGCAGGGCTGAAATGTGCCCCTGGCTTTAAAGAAAGC
>VWYI01029362.1:6791-26288 GCA_013399455.1 Anthoscopus minutus
GGAATGATTTCACTGCTCCTGGAGCCACAGCCTGCTCTTCATTTGTCCAGCCTGCATATTTTAAGGTGTTCAGCTTCCCAGCTGCCTGCTGGCCATGGCTCCTTTCCCTGGGACAGTGGTCAGTGTGGTGGACAAGGAAAACCAGTGCACACGACCACTAGCAGGGTTTCAAAAATTACACAAAGTTCTTGCTCTCATTGGTTTCATTCTGCTGATTCACCAGACTGAAACAATTGTGTTTTTCTCACTACTCCTACCCTTATATTAACTACTAAATAATTTATGATCAGTCCCAAACTACTTTACTACCATGCCCCAAAGAATTACGGCCACATGGATTCACTCATTCCTTGACCTCTCCAAAGGCAAGACAAGTACCAAGTAGCTCAGTAGATCACAACAAGGGTTTCTGTGGGATGGGATGGTTGAACAATAAAAGCTTGTGCTTATGAAACTGTCATTACTTTCTTCCTCAAAGAAATGATTCAATAATTCAAAATGCATGGACGGATGGGCCATCTGATTATATTGTCTTCACTGAATCTGCCCTGAAGCAAGAAGAGAGAAGCTAATGGATCATATAAAATGAAACAGTAAAGTCACATAAATGTAAGCAACATTTCTTTCCCTTTCAAGCCATTAATGTTGAATATCATAATGTATCAGTTCATATTTTTGCTTTGCTACATTCAGAATCAAATCCTCTCACTTTGAATGAGGTAAAGTTGCTCTGCTTTTCAGGATGCTCATGGATTATCAAATGATCTATAGAAGATAAAGTCGATTAGAATAAAAAATATATATTGAGGTATAAATCCAGTATTTTGACCTAAATAGTGTGAATCTTTTTATAACCAAAAATTTTAAAAGATGTACATTTGTAGAAAAAGGATTTCAGAGCATGATAGTATATAAACTGCTTTATATTTTCTTGAAGTAGTAAAATAAATGTAGTATATGTCTATGCATGAAAACTCCAAATGTTAATACTCTTTTAAAAAGTGATTCCAGAAAAAGTGGACGGGAGTAAAGTAGTACGCTGTGATTTTCAGATCAGATTACATTTTGTGTGTGACATATGCATGTGCATGCATATTAATATGGCACTGTGTAATGTAAGAGCTTTGGTGAATATTCTGTCTTGAATTATGATATCCCTGTTTTTAAGTCCATTGAAAATCAACCTCTAAATTTTGTTTCCAAGTCGTAGTTCAACTTGCAAATAAATATCTCTTATGTCAGATTTTTCAGGAGATTGTGTCATTGTTGTAACTGTAAGCCAAGGCTGATCTTCAGATACTAATTTTTTTAAGGTTTTTTCTTTTTAGTCTTCCTTACCTTTTTTTAATAGAAAACCCAGGCTCTGTAACTGATTTTATTGTAAGAGGGAAGCCATTCATGGGACAGCTGAAGTGTGATTAATTGGACAAAATATAAACAAGATCATACCCAGCCTTCACCAATCAACTCCTTGGATACTCTATGTTCCTTTCAGCAAACTGGATGTTTTTAGATGGTTTGAGTACCTAAATCACAAGATATAAGGTTTCTAAACAAGAATCTTCCACAGGACACCTTCCACTATCCCAGTTGCCCCAATCCCTCTCCAGCCTGGCCTTGGACACTTGCAGGGATCCAGGAGCAGCCACAGCTTCTCTGGGCACCCTGTACCAGGGCCTCAGCACCCTCACAGGGAACTTTTTTTTCCCCAGATCTAATCCACATCTGTTCTCTAGTTTAAAGCCATTCCCCCTGTGTCCTGTCCCTCCATCCCCTGTCCCCAGTCCCTCTCCATCTCCCCTGGAGCCCCTTCAGGACCTGCAAGGGGCTCGGAGTTCTCCCTGGAGCTTTCTCCTTTCCAAGCTGTCTGTCCAGTAGTTGTCTCAGCCTGTCAGCCGCCATGTACCATGGAAATGTGCATTTGAGTCCTGTAGGAAAATAGAAAATTTGATGGTTCACCAGGATAAAAGCACACTCACATAGGAGGGAAGAGGATTATTACTGGTTGTGTTCCATTTGCATGGCCTGTGTGAAAGGATATGATGAACAATGAACATTTCTAAAGACTTCTTGTCACCCCAGGGAAATTATGTGCTTATTTTGGGTCTAAATTCATGTACACTAACAACTATCAGCTTTTTCCATTGTCTGCATTTCTATTGTATGTCTTTAGTGCAGGACTGGTCTTTGTTATAACAATCTTAGTGTCATTTCCTAAACAATTCTCTGCTGACTATGAACCTAGAGAGAAGGAAAAAAGCCCACAAAATAATGCAAATAAATTAGTTGAGGGGTTTTTTATTCATGACTGCCAGTAGTAGATACATTTTGCACATAAATTTCAAACTTGTTCAGAGATTCCAGTTTCAGTGCTCAGATGTTGTATCAGTGTTCTCAGACATTGCTGCATTGCAGAAATAAGTCACACTCAGCTGAATGATGTGAGGGAGAATATTACATTGAATAATTCCAAAGGAGAATGTTAAACTTTGCATTTTCAGATGCAAGCAAAGTGATGGTTTGATGAAATGGTATCAGTAGTACAGGAGCCTCCAAGGGCCCCTTCAGCAGCCACAAAAGGGGCTTTAAAAAGACTGCAGTAATTGCCTGCAAAGAACTGTGTGATCATTAACTGTTAACCTGAAACTTCAGTAATGTTTTATTTTACCCATGAGTGCTTTTTTCCTCTTTCAGAGTGAGCTCTGCTATATTGTAAATCTTCCCAGAAAAATCCCTTCAACCTTGCTGGTGCTGTGGTATGAGACTCATCTGCTCTCTGACCAGACATGGCCTGGCCAGTTGCTGGCAGCAACAGAAAATAGTAGCATAAAATCATTACTTATGCAATGTAATGGGAAGGATTTCCAAGAATAATATGGGGATTTTTTTTTTGCTAAATCACAAAAAGAAAAAAAGTCAAAAAGCTGGAGATTGTTTTTAAACTAAATCTACAAAACCAAACTAAACCAAACCAAACCAAACCAAACAACAAAAAAGGCTCTTTAAGCTGTATAGTACAGTTATCCCCCAGCCCCTCAGATTTAGGATGGATTCCTCACAGTAATGTGAAACTATAAGTTTGTGGAAACTTAATTGTCAGGTTAGCAGGTGTACAGGAAGCACAAATACAGCCAAATGCACAGAGGGAAGCTGGAGTTGCTAGGGGAGCTCTATTTCTCCCATCAACACTGATGGGTGTGGCAATTCTCTCCATTTTTACTGCAGGTCTAATTAGCTGGAATGGGTAACATATTTAGGTAATAGCACTGCCATTAGCTCAGGAGCTGCCACATTTACAGGAAATGTGATTATCTCCTGGTAAACATGCTCTCTGTATCAGGGATAACTATGCCCTTGTTGGATGCAATATAGTAATTTATTTTTTAACCTAAAGATGACAAACATAGGCTTTGCTGTCTCCTTTGCAAGGGTTACAGCAGAAATTCAGATTCCTACACAAAAAACGTCCACCAGCACTGCCATGTTATTGAAAATTGGTAAAGAAAGTAATCTTCAGTTGTCTTATTCACTGAAAGGGAGGAAGGGTGTTTAATAAAAAAGTTTGTGAGAAAGTATAGATGAATTATTTGAATTTAGGTTTCATAAAAAGATGAAATATTAACCCAAATTTGGGGTTGAATTGAAATCCAGGATGGGTATCCTGTGGGGTTTTTTTTATTTTTTCTGAAGCTTAAAAACCTAGGCAGTCATTTCATTCATCTTTTTCCTCAGGGACAGAATATCTTTGTCCTCACCAAATTTTCTAGACCAAATAACCAAGATCCAGTGGTTTTTGATGCCTAAAACATAATTAAAGCATAATTACACAAACAATTGAAATGGCAACTGAGCTAAGGTTCAAAGTTTTCTCTTACTGTTTTGGCTTCTGAGTTAATGGGTTCTCACAGATGGATTAGAGAGGGAAATATAATGGAAAAAAAATGTAGGAAATAAAATTAGAATATGAATGTAATAGATTTAAGCATGGACTAAGTGAGAATGGAGCAGACACATTTCTGATTGCTACAATTAGCAGAATTATGAAGATGCATCACTTTATCTCATGCCAGTCTCTGGGAGTAGCCTGGAAGTAGATGTTCTGCTACAGGACAGTACAGAGCAGGAGTTAACATAAACCTTTTACTTGCTTTTCTTACATTTTTCCCATTGAAAATAAAGTGATTCACACAAGCTGGAAGTATTTTATAGTCTGAATTCACATCTCTGACTGCTATGAAAACCCTGTGGTTCTAAAGTCAGAAAGAACTTCTTGGACTGCTGCTTTCCTACAACGTTCATGTAATTCACTGAGCATTTCCCAGAAACTGGATGAAAGAACAAACAGAAATAATCTCATGAATATGCATTTCATAATTTATAATGCACATTTAAAAACAGAAATAGGGCCTAACCTCCATAATCTTACCATTAGAACAGACTGAACAGAGGTGTCCATATTTTGTGTGTATATATACATATGTATGAGTGTGAGTGTGTGTGTGTTTAAATAGAATTTTGATTAAATTTTCCAATATCAAAAGAAAAACTATGTCTTCTAATTAAATTTTAAGAACTCCCTAAACCAGTCTGTAGCTTTCTGGTCCCTTTTTGCAACAATACAGTTGAAAAATCATTACAATTAACACACATAAAGAAGCTACAGGTCATGCTAGGTGATAGGTTATAGAAAATCAAAAGCAATAGAATTAAGATTTTTAAAAAAACCTCTTATATATTTTTTTAACTACTCAGCTAGCTAGTGTTGAATCCTGTGGAGAAACAGAAAAATAATTTTGTGATTGAGTTATCCAAAATTAGGCTATAGAGACAATGCTATAGAGAACAATTCTACACTAATGGCAGTGAACTCAGATGATCTCAGATTATCTTTTCCAAAGCTGATTCTTATGGGGCTACTTTTTTTAGCTGACATAACCATTAATGGCTTATAAGGGAGAAATAAAGAGATTAATACAAAAAGCTGTTAATCAAAGTAGTTTCCCCTAATTTGTCACGGGACCGTTTTACACTAAGACATCCATTACAGTCTCCACCACCTTGATCACAGTGTTATGTTACATATTTCCCTTAATGTAAATAATTTATGTTATGTGTTTGTGCGTTAGAAAGTTTGAAAAAAAATTACAAAAAGATGTTTAATTTGTCATATGCTTTAATGCAATGGGGTTGTTTTTTCCACTGTCAGTGCCTTTTTGGTCCAGGAGGTTCTATTGTGTGATCAGCAAAGTGACTTTGGAGCTGGACCCAAAGCACAGCCCTCACACACAGCCAAGGCACACGTGTGCAACTGGGATCCCACTTAGAACTTCAATGGTCCCCACAATATTAGCAGCCACCATAAACAAGGTGATCTGGGTTTTATCCCCACTGCTGCAGAGAAAGAGGAGACATCTCAGGTGTGAAAAGTAACTTGCAGCTGTAAAGTCCTAAACGGCTGCAGATGTGCTGCAATGTTCAACAGTTTGTACTGTTCCAGTCATGGCATGTTGGAAATTCAAGAGTTAAATAAACCACGGTGTGACCATCAAAAGTGAGCTCCTAAAATACACAAAGGGCTGGTCTCAAGAGCCATTCCTCACCACGATATTGCCCTGCAGCCACTGAGTACTGCCCCTGGGGCATTGCTGTTGTGGTCTCTGCCCTGTTGAACACCAATGCTGCTGTGGCTTCTCCAAACTTCTCTGTGCTGTCCTTGGAAAATACTCTCTTGTCCTCATCAATAAATCAAATCACGAGAGCTAATGAAGGCAGAGTCTTTGTTCAGTGAAAAACGAGTGCCACTTTTGCTGTTCACTCAGAGAAGGTATGGCTGGTTACATTTGCAGATGATGGTTTGGGTAGGGACTGCCAGGAGGCCAAGTCATCATTGTCTCTCCCCAGTGGGATGTTCCCCAGCTCATCTTGAGGCTGATAAATGTTTCCCAAATTACTTGACTTCCTGTGAAGTTAGTGAGCTGCAAAATCAGAATGAAGACAAGGGATAAATGTGGTCTCCAGTGTATGAAAGGGTTATAAAAATTGCAGACCAAGCTTTTCCACTGTGCTTAGAGTGTGCTTCATTTAGATTAACACTGCATGGACATCAGGTCTCATCTGTTTGCTAAAGGGTTTGCAGGTTTCCTTCCCACTGCCATTGCTTTTATTCATTCTAATTGCTTTTATTCCAACAACCAACCACTCCAGGGTCTGCTCTAATAACTGGGAATCCCAGACACTTTGCTGAGCATTCATAAATTTAAATAAAGAATAAAAGTCAAAACAGTAACATTTTCTCACTATATTATAGCTGACTTATAACAACAGCCACATTCATCATAGAATCATCATAGAATGGCTTAGGTTGGAAGGCCCCTGAAACCCCATCCAGTTCCAACCTCTCTGTCATGATCAGGGACACTTTCCATATCCCAGGTTGCTCCAAGCCCCATCCAGCCTGGCCTGGAACACCTGCAGGGACAGGGCAGCCAAAGCTTCTCTTGGCAATGTGTGCCAGACCCTCACCATCCTCACAGTAAGGATGTTCTTCAATCCTTACTCATACTCAGGTGTAGATGACATAACACCCTGAGTCCTTACATAGTACAAACTGGAGAAATTGATCCTGTTGTCATTGTCCTGCCTTGTGTCTATCCAGAGCCTGTGTCTCCATCATGATGTCAAACCTGGCATTCCACAGAGCAGAAAACTCCCCTCTGTGTGATCCTGCAGGAAACCTGTGCTGAAGAGCACACAGAGCACTCAGTCCTGTGCAAAGCATTGTCTGCAAATTCTTTCTCTTTTTTACAGTTATAAAATAACAAACCTCTTTTAAAGAGATAATCAAATAAAACAAACACCTGTTGGGAAGAGAGAAAATAATATTTACATTCTACTATTTATGACTCGTACAAATTTACACAAAGTTGTCAGCAAAGTGCTGTTTTTCTTTTCTTTGTTCCTGCATATTTCATTTTGATGTTCTCACGAAAGAAACTTCACCACTGAAAGGACCTCAAAAACTTAAAGAGTAAGAAGTCATTTCTATCTGTACTTGTGCCACAAAAGACAAAATAATTTTATCAGATAGGGAACAATAAATTCTCTTTTGCTTTACTGATATGGGAGTCACATTTTCTGGGTATTTAGTCCTAGAAAAATGTTAAAATGACACCAGGTATAATTCACTAAAGAAGCTGAAAATGGCAAGGCAGCATGAGTCATCTTATTCAAAGTGGCAAAAGAGAAGAGTTTTGTTCTTTGACCAAACAAAATTGGACCTAAGCCATGAAGTGTGCATTGCCCATTATTTGAAATTGCCAGTGAGAACCCTGTGATTCCAAAGCAGATTGGATGTTGTCCATAGTTGTCTTCCATTGTCTATGAGAGATGATAAGAAGCAGACAGTAGCTCATTTTAGCCATCCAGCCAAAATCAACAGTATTTTACAGAACTTCAGTGAGAACCAGCTTGTGCCAGCAAGTGAAGCAGTGTGCATCAAGGAAATGAAACTCTTCTTTTTACAGGCCTTGGAGTAATTTAAGGGAACGTAGTCTGTGAGCTTTGCAGCCCTAACAGGGATGGAAGTTACCTCTCTGCAGCCTCCTGTTCTGAAAAACTGCCCTCAAGGTCAGCAAAACTTTTGTCTGAGTAAAGACTGAAGGGCTGGAAAAAGGAGTGTGTCTGAACCTGAGCAGAGTGGTTTGAGTGCCTTAATCTGGAAAACTGATCACAGACATGAGTGTGAGCTCAAGCAGCCCCTTTGTTTTGAAGGCAAGAGAAGTCTTCACCCCACCACAGCCATTCTCAGGAGTGTGTGCTTCAAGGATGCCTGAAAATGGACATCTCTGAGCCCTCGAAACATAACCACTTCCAGCCTGCATTGTGATTACTTATACACCTGTCTGTACACCTTGTCTCACACCTTCCTCTACCCAGCAGTGCTCCTCTCCACCAGCTGGAATCCAGGGGGGAAGCTGGGGCAGGATCCAGCACTATCACAAGCAGAGAAATGTTTCTCTTTCAAGGGATTAATTATCTACTGAAAAAATCAAAGTACATAAGAAATATGTTCATATTTTGAAAAATCTCTCTTAAATTTCCCTCTCTAAGGCCATTACACTTTTCAAAGAGCTTCACATTCCTATTAAATGGTCCCAGTGCCTAAAGGAGCGGCAAGAGAGCTGGAGAGGGACTTGGGACAAGGGGGGATTAGCTTCCCACTGCCAGAGGGCAGGGATACATCAGACATTAGGAAAAAACTCTTTACTGTGAGGGTGGGGAGGCCCTGGCACAGGGTGCCCAGAGAAGCTGTGGCTGCCCCTGGATCCCTGGAAGTGTCCAAGGCCAGGTTGGATTGGGCTCTGATAAACCTGCAGCAGTGGAACACATCCCTGTCCAAACCATTCTACAATTCTATGAAATCACCTGCAATTATTGAAGGGCTGTGTGATTAGCTTACTTGCCAAGACCAGTATTTGTCTTTCAGGACTAACTGAGCTGCCTCAACTTGCTAAAAGAGTAAAATTACAAAAACCCCATCAAATAAAAAAATGAAACATTAAAAAAGTATAGGTTCTTATTTTTGCCATGAGGGAAAATGATCCATAACAAAGCACAATCTTTAGATTTGGTGATTTCTAGCTATAAACCTCCCTCGCAGATTTTACAAGGCCTCCCAGCCCAGTCCCTGCAATAACTATGGCTCTAAAACATGGGAGTGTGCCTCCCATTATTGCCATCTTCTCTTCTGAGAAGAACAGGAAGAATTTATATTCAGCTTTTCCCATAATCAGAGGTTTTCTCACAGAAGGGACCCACTGTACACAATCTGAGAAATTTCTCAAAAATCACATATTTCCTTTGTTTCAGCATTCTTGCTTTCTTTGTGTCTCTGTTGACTGATGTATCCTGCATCAGTCTCCAGCTGTCCTTCCATTGTGACTGTAAATAAAACAATAAAGCATAATGTAAAAATACAGAGTTGACTAACTCTTCATGTCTGGGATTGGAAAGAAGACCATCATGGCATGATTCAGCACCTGAACATTTATTTTTCCCCACAATTCCTTAGATGAAAACAGTTCCAGTGATGTAAATATTCCTAGGTTTGAGTGTAATTTAATTTGTCATGGTAAGTGGGATTTGTTCTACATTCTCTTAAGAATTTACCTGGAAAGGTTTATCTCTGAGTAAAGAAGATAAAGAAGTAAACATGCTCAAAACCCACTTAGCCTGTGAGTAGTTTTATTTTCTGAGGCATTCATAAATGACAACTAAATGTTTAAAAACAATGACAATAAAATGTTCAAAAACATTTCACCATCATAATAATAACAAAAAAGCTTAATGTTGTGAGGCTTCTGAAAATATCATTTTTTAGAGAATAACCATGCTACACACCTGGTTTGTCCAGTTGTTTTTGGGGGAAGGGACTTTTAACAGCCTGAATAATCTGATTTAAAGATTTATTTTCTAAAATAATTTTCTTGTACAATTTCTGGATATTAAATGTTATAATGTAAAAAGAATCTAAAGAAATTCTATTTTTTTTTGTCATATGGGATTTTATTATACAGTTTTTGAATTTACTTCTGCACCTTGCAGGAGGTGATAAATCAGTGTGCCCCTGGAACAGCAGCTGTTCAGTCACATACATTGTGGCTTCATGACTTCAGAATACTAATTTTGACCACCAGTTTTAAAGTGTCAGATCTCAGGTGATTACTTTCCCAATGTTTCTTTTCAGAGCCCTTTTTAAAGACAGCACTGAATATAATCATAGGCACGGCAGCGGCTCAGCACAAATGGCTAGAAAACCATTTATCTTTGCTTTTTGAAATAGTTCTTGTAGGTATCGATTCAATTTCATTATTTTCCATACAGATTCCTTTTAATGAAGCTACTTCAACAGTAGACAGTAAAGTGTGTCCTTAATGGAATCGTTTGCATATTTTTTTGGAGCAGTATGCTATTTAAAATGGAATTTGTCAGGCTTAGATCTCAATGCCTATTTGTTCTTTCATGGTAAAAAGAAAGAAATAATAGGTAAGTAGGTGTATGCATAAAATTTGTGAAGCTCCACAAGAGAAAAGCCAAGATTCTTGCTGCCCTCACTGTACCTTTTTGGAAGACATGCTGGAAAAAATGCTGAATTCACACTGGACATTTCAAACAGGTGCCAGACAAACCCTGATGGGAATGCAGCAGCTGCATGGATCTGTGTGTGATATACAGTGCTGGTTCTGCAGCGGATTTCAAAATGGAAGTTTACTGTTCAAAGGTCTCAGCCAAGTCCCAGAAGATCTTAAACTTCTGTTGAGATCTTCCACAGACTGCTCAGGTGAACAAGAAGCAACTTAATGCCTCCATATCATTGCTTCTCTGCCTCAACTCTGCTTCAGGGAAGTCATTTTTCTTAAAAGGTGAGAATGGAATTGCAGTAAAACATTCATTTGATTTCTGACAATTCTGATGAATATTTTTAAGGAGAGGAAATATCCCTTCCTAATTCCCAGTGTTATCAATGCTAAACAAGGGAAAATACCTTCTCTCTAATAAAGTCATAACCTCTGGGCACTGAAACACAAGGATTAACAGCCTGCTTGACACTGCCCTATCTCATGAAAAAGCAGGGTTTAGCCAGGCATGTGTGTATTTCTTAAAAAAAAAAAAAAAGGAAAAAAAGTTATTTCTTCTAAAAACAGTCTCTTGTGGTGAATTCAAAGTTAATGGCACCAAGTGTGCTAGCAGATCTATATGAGGCTCACTATGCTCTCCTGTTCAGTTTGGGATTAGCTGTTCCCTAAGTGTGGTAGAACATGTGTGTAAACTGGGCAAAGTATAATATTTGGCTTACTGGTGCTCCAGAAAACATTTTTTTGTGCTGTTAAATGTTAGCATTGACTCTTCAGTAGGACTTTTTGACCTTCCCTAGGGTTGCCTTAATACCTGTCCCAAGCATTGGCCACCACACAGATCTGCTTTCCTCAGCTTCATGCAAGGCAACACAGCGAAACAAAAAGGGATTGGTGAGCATCAGCCTGTGCAGTCCAGCTTTAGGCAATGCCATTCCAGCAGAGAGGGCTCTCCTGCACTCCAGAACAGTGAAAGATATTCCCACTTCAAGGCAGTATGTATAAAATCACAGCAAGACTGATCCACTCCAGATCCCAATCCTTTCTAAGTGTTCTAGTGCTTATATATGCCTTGATAGCAAATTCCTACACTTCTGTCATTGAAATCTCGTTGGCAAGCCTTGCTTTCTTCTTGCATGAAACAGTGCATGTCACTTAGGCATTGTTGAAACTGCAGATCTTTTAGGGATTTGCATGGTTTCTAGGCAAGAAATTAGTTTTAAAGAGGTATATTGTTTCTAGGCAACAAATTCCTATTAACTTTGAGGGGAATTGGTTTTGTTGCCTTATATTCCTATGAAAAATCACAGATAGGCATACTTATCTGAAAAGGGAAATAATATCTTTAAGGTATTTAGAGGTATTTAAAATACATTGCTTTGTTGAAACCAAAACATTTCAAAATAGTGAATATTGCTCAAAGGATTATTTTTATTCCACTGAGGAGTAAAAAACAAAATTCAAAACCTTGAAAAATATTGAAAGCTTCAGCAAGTAAGAATTCCTTAAAACATCAGCTGTAGTTTTCTTGGAGCAAAAACAGCAGATAACCTGTTACTGATTCACATAAATACTGTTTGCACACACTCATCATGTCTCCAGTAAAACTTGATCGGTCTTCCTTCTATAACCCTGCCAGAGGTGTGTGTGGAGTGGTGAAAATAGCTCTTAAACAACACAGTAAAGAAGGGGTTTTGTCATTGGGATGGATTAAAGATTTTGACTAAATAAATACATTGCTGAAAGGAGTTTAAACTGTACATCAAAACCATTTATTTGACAGTCTCTAGGTCATCACACGTGTCAAGGTGCAGGTGTGCAGGGTAGATTCAGCTATTCCCACAAAATCCCTTCCCTCTGCAGGAGGGACAGCCAAAAGCTCCCAAAGATTCTGGTGAAGATACACAACTGTGTAGAACCATGAAGGTGTTTGCAAGTGAGGAAATAAGGAGGTTTCTCAACACCTCTGAGGAGGAAGTTATCAAGCAGACTTCTTAGATCATTGGAGACAAAGGACTTATTTTCACAGCTCTTTCTGCTACTACCCCAGCAATATTTATTATATTGGTTTAAGAGCAGGACCCAATCACAGAGAAATTTATGTTGGAAGGACCTTGCTCATAACCATGTTTAAACAGAAGCATTCTTGGAAATGTCAAATGGATCAGCCTGAGAATGGAATTTCTTCATGTATTCACAGTACACGTGGAAAAAGTGAAAGAAATGCAGTTCAGATGGAAATGAGTGGGGCCTGCAAGGAGGCTGGAGAGAGACCTTTTATCAGGGCATGCAGTGATAGGAGAAGGGGAAATGGATGCAAACTGGAGGAGATCTAGATTAAATGTTTGGAAGAAATTCTTCCTTGTATGGGTGCTGAGGCCCTGGCTCAGGGTGCCCAGAGCAGCTGCCCCTGGATCCCTGGAAGTGCCCAAGGCCAGGCTGGATGGGGCTTGGAGCAGCCTGGAGCAGCCTGGTGGAAGTGTCCCTGCCCATGGGATCATGAACAAGATGGTCTTTGAAGTTTTTCAACCTGAAGAATTCTGTGATTCTATGAAGTATAAGACTGTGAGATGTGTTGGGATCTTGACCATCAGAAAAAGAAAGAAGAAATCAAGCAAAGCAGTATTTTAACAGAAAATTAGTTTAGACTTGCTGCTTGCACACTGTGGCTTAGGTTTCCAAACACTTGAAATTTTAGTATGATGTTCAGTGATGGAGATTTCCCATAAGTTGTCAGAACTGACTTATAACCTTCATTTCATAAGACTTTAATGATCTCTGCATGGGTAATCTACAAGCAAACAAATGTGGCATTTCTTAAATATTGCTAGAACTTCATACTTTGCAGAAGAAGAAACTCATTTAATAGAATTCAATTATTTCTTTAAATAGAGAAGATGTGTCAAGAGCCATCACTGAGGAGCTCTGCTATTAGTTATTCTTATTAATAATAGTTTCCTGCAGCTTTTCAAAAATTCAGCTTCACCAGCAACCTCTGATCAAAAGTTTTGGTATTTTATTTATAAGGAAAATGAAAGAAAAGAGAACAGAGTAAGTTGCAATAGATAAGGAAGAAATAGCTGTGTTCCTGCAAGCCCAACATCCAGCACTCGGTGTTTCCTATGTTAAGCATTAGCAGGCACGAATGTCTTTATTAATATTATTAACACCAGTTGTAGAGTTCACAGGAGGAAAAATATAAAGACCCTAACAGGAACTTTTTACTAAATTTCCTTGAGAAATGAGACTCATGAGTTCATTCCTTCTTTATTAATCCATGGAAGCACTTCTGCTTCCATTCACGCTGAACACATTTTCCAGTTTCAACAAAGAATCCACAAAAAGAGAACAACAACTTATGAGTGCCTCAACAAAGCTGAGGTTTTAACAGCTACATCTGTGGCTGCCATTGCTGTGGAAGAGACTTGTCCCATCAAGGACTGCAAAGACCAAGGCAGAGACAGATCTAAGCATTGCTGGTGGGATGAAATTCATATCCCCACTGCCAGGGGATGAAATTCAGCTCAGGGGGACAAAGGATTTATTTTCACAGCTCCTTCTGCTACTACCCTGACAATCTGGATTATCCTGGTTTGAGAATCAGAGCAGGACCCAATCACAGAGTTACAGAATTATCTGGGTTGGAAGGGACCTTGAAGCTCATCCATTCCAATCTCCTGCCCTGTGCAGGGACACCTTCCACCAGCCTAGGCTGCTCCAAGCCCCATCCAGCCTGGCCTTGGGCACTTCCAGCGATCCAGGAGCAGCCACAGCTTCCCTGGGCACCCTGTGCCAGGACCTCAGCACCCTCACTCTCAAGAATTTCCTCCTAATATCTGATTTAAATCTATCCAATGACAATCCGTGCTGTATGAAGCAACCTGGTGGCTTTGAAATTTCTATAATTTAGGTGGAATCAGAAATTTCTGCTTAATTTTTAAGAATTTAGGAAAAGATCAAGCTAAACTAACAAAGGAATGTACTTGACTCATAAACTGCAATTTTACACAGCTAATTAAAGCTTCATTAATGAAGTAATCAAATAAAAGTCATAACAAAGATTAAATCCATAAATCAATATTTTTAAGCTCTTAATTCATCAGAATGATAAAGAAATTACTGTATTAAATTTTCAATTAAGACTAGAAGAATTGTTTGATTATTAGCTTTTCCTTGGCATTATTTGGAGTGCCTGGCTTCTTTTTATCTGAGGAAGGAAGTTAATAGTGGTGTCACTTCACTTCCCACAAAACTTCTTGTTAAAAAGTTCAGACCAAAAGAATATGTATAAGGTTATGACACTTTTGGTTCAAACCCCACACCTTTCATATGAATTCAGTCCTGGTCAAATTAATTATTTAAGTGAAAAGAACATTATCTCTGTTAAAGGTAGGACAGGGTAGCAAAAAGATTGAGAAATTCACAGGATGGAAAAACAGGTGAAGGAAGAAACATCTTGTTAAAATCTTTGTGACCCAGGCACCTTTCATAATGTAGCAACCTATTTCATAAGGCAGCAACCTGCCTTAAACTGTGAAAAGTGGAGAAAAGATGAGGGGGTGGAATCAGCATGCTTCTGTTGTGTGGGTTCATCCATGTTTTTTACTTTGTGTTGACTTCAATTTGCTTTAATAAAAGCATGTTCTACTGAAATCAAGCTTCCAGACCTGGTATGTCTTTTTAAAAATGTTGGGAATAGATTTCTGAAAAAAAGGAAATATGAAAAGGATGGACTTTTTCTCCTCTTTTCAACAAATTATTTTTTATATAAACACCAACCCTAACACCCAACAAAACACAAGAATGTTGAGTTAGCTAATGAAGTCCTTTTTTCTATTTAAACACAGTTACTTTGCATATTTGACTTTTTTTTAGCAGGTCTTTGTTATTAGCTAAAAAATCCATTCATCTGCTTATAAAATTTTCAAAGGCCAAACAAATCTTATTTGCAGAATACACTTATCTCATTAATTTCTTTATTTTTTAATACACAGGAGAAATATCTGCAGCATTTAAGGAAACATCACAATTTCTGCAGTGTAGTGTTTGTATATTGCTGGCTGAATTGCATGAGGCAGTTACTTAATGCTTTAATTTTTCTTAAACCCAGGAAATGTGCTTCATGGATTGAAAACTCATTTGAATAAAAGAAAGAATCCTTGCATAGAAATGAGTTGGTCAATCCCTTCCACAGCAGCAGCTCACAAATATGTGTGGATAATAGAAAGATCCTGCTTAAATGCTTAGTGCCAGCAGAAACAAAAAGGACCCAAGCTAAGCCATTATTAAGATATAAATAGGCTTGTAAACAATTTAATTGCATAAAAGAGTCGGTTTCCTTGGGACTACAGCAATTTGCATAATGAACTGCAGCAGTAGCCCTTCAATATTCTCTGTTGACATCAAGTGAGGTTGTCAGCTCTTGCAAAGCTCTGCAATATTTGCTTGCAATCCTTCTGTTCAGGGGAGGAGCTCTGGAAAGGGGAAGTGCGTGTCTGCGGGGCAGGGGCTGCAGAATTTTTCTGCACATTTGGTTTTAGGATGGTAACTGGTAAACGACACATGCTCTTTTCAAATAATATCTTGATCAGAATGATTATATCTCTTACTAAAAATCAGATGTCATAAAGAACCTCTCACTATTACTTACTACTACTCACTTACTCCCTCTTACTTACTTATTACTTACTTATTATTTACTATTACTCACTTACTCTCTCTACTCTTTTTTTCTTAGCCATGCCTGAAACACTGGCTTAGACCTGAAGGTTTCCCTTTTTATGAGCATCATCTCCTAAAGACCCTTTTCATTTACAGTTATGACTGTGGGTTTGTCCTGTTCAAGGGAATGGATTTCATTCCATTATTTAGTCATCTAAACACAAGTGTTTAGTTCCACTTTGGAGAATCCAAGGATAATCAAGACATTGGAATGAGACTCAAAGAGTCAGAACTGGAAGGAAGTCTCTGACCCGATGCCCTGGCTCAGAACCAGGTCATGAATCCAGATCAGGTTGTTTAAAGCTTTAACCATTCTGATCTTGAAAATCTCAACGTGTTTTAATCCCACAATCTCCCAGAGCAACCTCTTACCCTGCTTCACTGTGCCTCAGCTCTCTTCTTTTGAAGGGAAAGCTGCAAGCCTGAAAGTTATATCCTAGAGATATTATAAAACCATGATATGCACTAAAATATCTGAAATTGTTAATAAGGAAGTAACCATGGTGTTGCTGATGGAGATTTCACCTAATGACAAAGAGGGACTAAAGTTTCAAGGCTGTTCAACTCATCTTTCATCAGCAGACTCACATGGAAAACTTACATAACCCAGATGCTAGAATTTTACAAAATTTTAGTCTAACTTTATGAAATGCTGGCAGTAAATAGAAAAAAATCCTCTTAAAAATAAAAAAAATCTTGATAATAGATTAGTAAGATATATTAATATATACTAATATAACACTTATACTTTGTATCAATATACATTAATTAGTAATTATTTATATGTATGAATATATTAATATAACACACGTATATTGTTATAATACCTTGCAAATTTAGTTCTCAAATGAGGCTCAAAAATAGCTTTAGAGTGCTCTGTAATTTGTGATGGTTTTTGTTTGTTATGTTTTGTTGGTTTGATTTAATTTGATTTTTTCGTTTTTTCTTTAATCCCAGAATTAGTACAGGTTAAAAAAAACCAACAAAACCTTCTCAGGTTAGGATGTTTTACAAATAAAAATGTTCCCAGAATTTTAAACCTTTTTAAGCTGTATTTCAGTGCACATCACTGTACCAAAGACCCTATTCTGGCTAACCAGGATTCTCTGGCCTGAGATCCAGTATCAGCAATATAATCATAGTAAATGAAAACATTTACTGAATATAATATTTTTGCTTTGAACATCAGTGTGAACCTTGGATTCCTACATTCCTATCTATGTCTCTTGGATGGATGGCAGAAGGGGGATTTAGGGGAGGATTAAGGATAAGTCCTCTTCAAATATATTTTTACACGCAGTCATGGGAAACCCATCCATGAAAAAACACACCCAAGAGTTTTAAGAGACACCATTAACTGCCACCCTCATTGCCTTGGTACTTTTAGCTACCTCTTTTCCATCAGTTTTCCTTTTGTTCAGAAATATTAATTATGCTTTCAGTTGATTTTCTCTTTACAAACTCAAATAGGGAAAAATGACTCATATAGGGTTAGGGGTTTTTTTTATATATTTTAATGGCCCTTAATTCTTAATCTGGAGAATGTTTAGCAAGTATGTTAAACACTGAACTGATGTTACCTGGATGTCATGGCCAGAATCTTTCCTAGGATCTGTAAAATATTCACAGCAGATGCAGGGGCCAACAATTTGCTGATGCAGCACATAACAATAGTTGTGGGAGCTTTGAGGCCAGAAGAAACTGGAAAGGACTTAAGGGTGGATGACTGCATTAGCACTGCAGATTTCAATTTCACTGTTGTCCTGATACATTTTATTCAATTTTTCAGAATGAATAATGCCATTAACACTGAATTCCTTCCAAAGGAACAACACAAACATATCAACTAAATTCATTCTGAATCCATTTCCCTTCCTACTGTAAGCCAGTGCTCTTGGTCAGACACTTTGGAAGATTATTTCCTGGATAGAATGAGAAATGCTACTCTGTCTAAAATTATGTTGCATATAGTATTTCTGAAGGATTATAAAATTCATGCTCACAATAGGGGCTGATTGCTCCCTGTATTTTCATTACTTTTCCCTATTTTGATCTATTCATGGAGGCATTGGGGGGAGACTTAAGAATTTTATTTCTGTGTGTCTCTGGAAAGTTAGATAACTACTTTTTCAGCTTGCAGAAAAAAAACTATTATCTACTCCCATAGTCTTAAATGGGAAATATCCATTTACACACAACTGCTTTGCTCATGGAAAAGACAGGAGCAATGTTCCTGAGACTAAAGGTTCACACTGCAGTCGTGTGTCACTCTCTGGCTGCAGCTGAATTACGTGAGGAAGTTGCTGCCTTATTCTGTCCCCAGCTGCTCCTCACTGAATCAGGAATTTCTGCACCCTCCACTTTCCAGCACACCAACTTCTGTGCAGTCTCCCAAGCCCTATAATCAAAATTATTTATGTTTTCAGTGTGCATGTTTTCTAAGCCATCTTTCTCCTACCTGATAACAGTTACTGTGTGTGGGGGTGAGCTGGAACACCTGAAGGAACCTTTGGGAGGAAGAGAAAGAGGCTGAGGAGTTGTGTGAAGCAGGGCAGAGCAGAACACAGGCATGCAGAACTTCCAGTTAAAACAGCAACTTCTCAAATCTTGGTTCCAATTATTCCAGCTGCTTCCACAAGAAGAAATTTAAACCCCAGTGGGGGAAATTCTTTTGTTGCTAGAGGGCCATGGAACAACCCCAAGAAAACCCTGAGTCCTGTATATGAGCTTGAGAGGTGGAAGATAATGAACACCTGTTTTTTTCATGTTCAGTTTCCCTTTATAGGTGGCAGGTTCCTTCTACTTCTGTTCCACCAGAGAATTTGAGCTGATCCATTGTTTTTCATGCATACTTGTCCAGGATAATGACAGTGAAGATGATGATGATGATGATGATGATGATGGAAGTCTTCTGTGGAAGAGATGAATAGCATTCCCANATGGAAGTCTTCTGTGGAAGAGATGAATAGCATTCCCACTGAGCCTTTAAGAGGAAGAGACTGGGCTTTTGTAAAGGGGCAATATCATTTTGTTAGCAATTTTATCTTCTCAGTTCTCAGTCTTGGTAGTGGAATCCACCTTTGGTGTAAGTCTGCTGCTTTCCAAAAGCAGTAAATTAAGTCAACTTTTTTAACAGTAGTTTCTATTGATAATAAAATACTACGTTCTATAGTAAAAATAAAATACTGTCCTCAATAAAATATGAAAGAGATAATGTTAAATAAAAAAGCATTTTCAGACTGGATGAAAGCTAGTAAAGCTGATTTTGTTAAATTTTAAATTATTCCTTTTCTGCTTGCCTCCATTCAAATAGTGTTTCTGTAATTACCACATTGCAGCAATTGATAAAAGAGGGGGATATAAAATGGTTTAACTACATCTCTTTTTTCATAATATTAAAGCTATTTAAGAAAATTTATATATTTTCTTCCCTGTGAGAAAAAAAAATACAGTTTTGTATAGGTATTGCAGAGATAATAATAGGATACTATAGTGGTTTAGATTTGCCAGTTTGAATTTCCAAGCCAACACACCAAATGTGGTGGGTTTAGAACTAGCACAACTCACCAGTGCACTTCTCATTCTCTGCTGTGAAATATGATTTTGGGAGAAGAGAAGAACAGACTCAAACTTTAAGACTATG
>VWYI01029363.1:0-16002 GCA_013399455.1 Anthoscopus minutus
CTTTCTTTCTTTCTTTCCTTTTTTACTTTGAAACAGGGTAATAATTGTAAAATGCTTTTTGCAAGCAGAAAAATACCTGCAATCCAGTCTCCTGCACTCACATCAGACTGTGTGTTTCTAAAATGACCCTTGGCCCTCATAAATTTCCTACTGAGATTAGTCACAAACAAGATAATTACTAAGGCAAATAATATATGAATAATTTCTAGCCCAATAATACTGGAACATAAAATAGTTGTCTTTACCTTAATTAATAGATTGAGTCAACAGAAATTAAATGCTACCTTCTCTGACTGTGATTTTTTTGTGTTGGGTAAAACCCCATTTGTACTTGACTATACAGTACTTTCAACCTCTAATCAATTTTCTGTGTTTGGGCATTATCTGTTCAATGTGAGCAGCTGCTTGTTTGGTTTCCATTGAAATGTTTCACTTAAAGACTGGTTTTCATGCAGCATTTCAGACACACTGACACAGAGGTCACAGTTTCACTCCCATGAAATACTGGCAACCATTGGAGCTAAATGCAAACTTGATTTGACAATGATTTGTGTCACAGTGAACAAGTGGGATGATACTGAGAGGGATCCAGATCACAGTTCTGATAGTTATAGGAACAATGTTGTGCTTTGCCTCTTGGTTGTCCACAGCTGAACCTGGCACAAGTGGATGCTGCCTCGGAGATGGATTTAAAAAGCACTCAGGATGTGTTATATGGAAATTATATTTTTATTTATATGCTCCTGATAGTTCTGTCTGGGAACACTTGCGTGTCTTGTCAGCTACTCTGGTACCCGGTAGCTACTTTGTCTTTCCACCCATGGTTTGCAGTTTCTGCCAAGTTGTTTCTCTTGTGTTATGAAAGTGATAAAAATAAAATGGGCTGGACCTTGATCAAGAAATTATTTTAGATAGAGCTTGGCAAGAGCAGCAGACCCTCAACAACATTTTCCATTGTACAGGCTCTCCCTTTTTGCTAACTGGGAAGTATGATGGATTGCTAGTTTCAGGTCAGGCTTCTTAAAGAGCAGAACAAAGACACTATGGAAAATAAAAAGGATGTCCAGTGTATTGAGAATAAATTTTAATCTGTCTCTCTCAGAAAGCCAACTTTAGCAACAAAGATGGAAACACACCTCAGAGAGATATTGAAGTATAAGGAACAGGGATATCTTTAAAATTCACAAAGATAAGTGGACTAAATACTTTTTGTTCAATTTCTGAGGGAGATACCAATGTTGCATCAAAGACATTATTGTCATGTTAGTCTTAGTCACATGAATGCTACTCATCTGTATTTAGTATATTAAATTACTTATCCTCGGTGATTGTGGTCTGAAAATTGGGAGATGTGGATACAACACAGTTTTAAACCATATGGGATTAATATAAATTTGTAAATAGTTAAGAATTTACCAAATCAAGTTATGAAATATTGAGACCTCTCCTATCAAACCAGATTAATTATGATTTTGATTGAACCTCTCAGAGTGATTTTTTTCTTGGTGTCAAAATGTATAAAAGGTGATTACACAATTCAAATGTTCCTTCATGACAGTCCTGTGGTGGCTGTCAAATCCCTTCTCTGTGATGTGATAAAGCATCTTTTTCCTGCCTGGATAGGTACCAAGAAATCTTTGTCTCTTTTCCTACACTTTATCCTGTGGCAAACTCCTGTCAAATTTGCTGCTCGTACAGAGATTTTCTAGATTTTTGGTTTTAATTTAGTAAGGGAGTTTTAGGCAATTTCCTGGAGTTAGAGGAGTTGGAGTGACCATCTGTGACACTGAAAGAGTCATTAACTTTCCATGGCCATTTCCACCCATTGTCTTCCTTTTAGGCTTTCCATAAGGATTCCAGTTAGCAAACTAAATGGGAGGATGGGTTGGGTTTTTGTCTTAGGGGAACACCTGTCCATTAAGAAGAAAACTGAAGCTTTCCACTTTTTCTTTTCAAGTGGATCAGTGAGGGTCTGTCAATTAGGAGCAACATTTGGTCAGTGGCAATCTGGTCTAGGCTGCTCCAAATCCATGACCCCAAACTAGAATATGGTGTTTCCTGATCAACCTACTTCTTCAGGGAAGAAGTTTCAACTGCAACATAATTTTGGGATGTGAAGCAGCTCTTGTATAACTGTAATTATGCTTGGCTACACTTTCAACTGCCTTTTTCTACCAGAATTCTCATCTACAAATTATTGTGGGTTTTTAAAATGAGTGCTTCTATCTGGTGTGGAATTAGTGTGTCATCAAAGCAGAGATATCCTACATCCTGATTTATTAATTGACTTAACAACTGGCAAATTAAAAGTGGAAGATAACTATATAAGTTTTGTTGCATTTCCCCTTAAAAAGCTATTTGCTTTTCTCCTTAAGGGTCAGACAACTACTTTGCATTCAGTACCTGTATAGCTGATCTTTTCTTCCCTCAGGAGAGGGTGTCTCACATGTGAATTTCTGCCTCATTAACAAATTCTTCTTCTCAATTAATCCTTATGTGTGTTTTACATGATTCTGATCTTTACTTCTGTTCTAAAATATTGTTCAGTGCTTGGTGCTTTTAGAAGCTGTTGTTCTACCGCTGTGACATCTGCATTTCAGGAATAGAATTTCCTTTGCCTTCCAGGGTATAATTTCCAAAGTATACTTGGAATAAGTGAGATACAATTGTCAATTTCTCTCTACAGCATTCTCTTTACAGCAATTTCTCTCTACATTATAACAAGTTCTCTATGGAAGTAGTAAAAAGACTTTCTTCCTACCCATAGGAATTTTTATCATTTTTAAAAAAGTAATTCAGCAAGAGGAATTAAAAAAATTACGGAAAACATGGACATGAAATATTCTGTAGCAGTTATTTCCTTCGAAGGACCAGTTTGGATGCACAAATATCTTGACAATGGAAGAATTTTTCTTGCAGGAATAATGATTATTATTCAACAGCTTCTGTGAATGTTGTAGAAATGAATGGTAGTTGAAGTAAGGAACCAGCTAATGGCTGTTTGGAGCAACAGGAAAGCAAAAAGAGAAAGAAAAATGTACCCTTATTTTATCAAATTGACTTTGTGTCTACCTGTCTATTGGATGTTTGACTAAATTAATGAATTTATCCTCTGGGACTTTCAGAAAATTACACTTTTGTTAAAAGCTTCTGGTGAAGATGTGATTCCCTGTAATAAGGCTCAGAGAGGAAGGTATTATAGTTCATTTTTATGACATTATGCATACGAAAGACACTGACTGGGTTTTCAAATTTGCATTTGGTCTGGTTTTTAGGTCCCTCATGATAGACTGCCTCTCTTTTTTGTTAAAATATTGCAAAGCTGATGCTTTTTTGAATGATCCACCTCTCTAAGCAGTTTCTGTAATTTTGTAGCAAGTGCTCTGAAACATTTTCTATCTGAGATTGGAAGAAATCAGCTTTAGAAATGCAGACTAAATCAAGATACAATTTCATCCAGCTCTTTTTGGTGTTGGAATCAAACATGAGTGTCTGAATTATTATTATTAACCAATTTTTAATGCTATCTTCCTTTTTTTCCAGCTGTACTTTGTTGTAATTAGTCTCTGAGCTGATTTTCTGTGGTGCACAGTCGGGGGTGCCCCACCCAGGGTAAACAAAGATTTAGTTAAGAGGCACGGCTTTGAGTCCTGGGAAGGGTGGATCCACCCCTCTGCCTTGAGGGAGGTATCTTCTAAGCCTGGTAATGGTAAATCTTCCCATCCCCTTTAAATCCTACCACCCTGGCCCTGTTTGGAGTTCCATGCCTATGGGTTAAGCCGAGTGTGTTCCTGTAATTGTGTCACCCCAAATAAAGGGATCTTTGGACTTAAACAAGCAGAAACCCATCTGGTTGTGTCTCATGCTGGTCACCTGTCCTTCCTGGACCTGATCCTATTGCCACAGAATGCAACAAATGGTGGAGAATGCGGGCACCAGTGAAGGCACCAAGAAAACAGCACGACCAGCTCGCTCCATCAAAACCCTGTAAGTTCCCCGCTGATGGCTTTACAGACAGTGAGACACCCACCTTAGAAAAGGGGCTTATGAGGGGGACCGAGACCAAGTGATTAACTTAGCATCTAACATCACCCAACAAGACGTATTATGGACAGTTTCAGGGTTTTTTTTTATATACAGGAAAGAGTTTTATGGACTATATGGATGGTGTTGTTCCTCCTGTGAACTGTTTTTTGGCTTCTACAAAGCTACCCTTCTTTTTTAAGATATACCTCCCCTTATCTTCCCTTATGCTTTGTTCCTAAAGGACAAAGGGAAAAAAATTCCAAAATGGCTTGGAGCTGCTTCTGTCCCTCTACTACCCATGCGCTTTTCTGCCACCTCATGCCTCGTTTTCCTAAAAGCACGACAAGGGACAGAGAATGTGCAAAGTGATGCCAGTCAGCTGCCAACTGCTTGCCATCTCATGTCCTCCTTCACCCCCTGTCTTTCTATATTCCCCATTCCCTGTCTGGGAAAGTCCATCCTGGATCCATCCCCCCTCCTCCAAATGGCACTGACCATGTTTTGTGATCCCTCTTTCACGCCTTTCTCCTCTTCTGGCCCAAAGCCTTCCCTTCCCCCCAGTAATTCCTCCTGTAGTTCCACCCCTTTCTCCAGCTGCTCCACCTCTGGAGGAATGTGTCTTTTCCACCCTGAGTCACAGCCCCTCTGGGAAATTGGAAACTGTAACCAGAGTTCCTCAGCCAGCACCAGCTGAAATGGCGATGCCCATGGCATTGGTACGGAAGCCATGGCTGAACACTAAGGACTGCCCTTCACACCAGAGATCAAAGAACTGCGCCCTGCCTAGAGAAGAACAATCAAAAACAGGAAGAGACTGAGCTAACAAACCTTTTTGTTTTTACTTTACCTGTCTACTCTCCCAGTTCTAAGTACTTCTTTCTAGTTTTATTTGTTTTCTGTTTCATTTGCTTGCTAAATGTGTTTTATTGTTAGTTACTAATGTTTTTAATGCCCCACAAGGCAAGATGGGGGCTTTGTGGGGAGTTAATACCCTACTATGTAAGTTTTAAAAACATTCTAATCTTCTAATCAAAAATTAATGTAAACCAGGCAGTTGTGGGGTACCCCACCCAGGGGACACAAAGATTTAGTTAAGAGGCACGGCTTTGAGGCCTGGGAAGGGTGGACCCCACCCCTCTGCCTTGAGGGAGGTATCTTCTAAGCCCAGGAATGGTAGAACTCCACCCTTTCCCTTTAAATCCTACCACCCTGACCCTGTTTGGAGTTCCATGCCTATGGGTTAAGCTGAGTGTGTTCCTGTATTGGTGTCGCCCTAAATAAAGGGATCTTTGGACTTAAACAAGCAGAAACCCATCTTGGGGTGTCTCATGCTGATCACCAGACCTTCCTGGACTTGATCCTGCAGCACAGAATTTGAGCCTTAATGCCAGCATTAGATGGACAGTGAAAGGCTTGTCAATTTTCAAGGTCTTCAGCTCTCTGTTGTTACAAGGCATCAAGTTCCTTTCCATCTTTGCATTTTTTCTTTTTTTTCTTTTTTCTTTTTTTCTTCTTTTCTTCTTTTTTTTTTCTTTTCTTTTTTCTTTTTATTCTCTTTCTCTTTCTCTTTCTCTTTCTCTCTTTCTCTTCATGCCTGCTGTCACTTGGCAGACAGCTTTGCATTTCCTTTTCTAGAGTCTGTGACCATGGAAGTTATCAGCTGTAAGAAGGCCAGAGCAGGAAATCTTGTCCTTGATATACCCCATGGATTTAAAAATACAAAAAGCAAACCATTTCCTATGACTTTTTCCTATTGATAATTGCTGTCAGAGCTTGCAAGGAAGAACAGGGCCTTCAGGTCAGGATGGTAAATTCTGGTGTCCCGCCATACTGAAGAAAGCTCAGTTTTTGTTTCCTGCAGAGTATGAAAGCCAAACTTGGGAGGAGGGGAATGGCAGAAGGGTGGGCAGAGTCTGTGTCCAAAATGGAGGAGCGCAGCAGACAAGACATAGCAGCAGGATGAGGAGCAGCCCCATGGTGTTTGTGACAGGCTCTGAAGTTTCTGGTTTTATTTCATAATTTAGAGATTTGCAACTTAAAACTCCAAGTCTGGACTAGTTGACTGATATTACATTGCTGTGAGGAAGTGACAGAATCACTGTCAGAAGATCAGGAATAACTTAAATACAACAGTTTCTGAGTAGTTTACATTTATTGTTAGATAGTGTGAATAATTCTTTAGAAACACTCTTGTAGAATCACAGAATTAAATAAACACTCTTGTAGAATCATAGAGTTAAATACAGCAGTTTCTGAGTAGTTTACATTTATTGTTAGATAGTGTGAATAATGCTTTAGAAACACTCTTGCAGAATCATAGAATTGTTTAGATTGGAAAAGACCTCCAAGATCATCAAGTCCAATCTTTCTCCACCATGTTCACCACTAAACCATGTCTCCAAAAACATAAAAAAACCATTTTCATAATTTTTAAATACCTCAAGGAATGGTAACTCCCTCAGTGCCCTGGACAGCCTTTTCCAGTTCTTGACAACCCTTTTGTTGAAATTTTTCCTACTATCCAATTTAATCTCCCCTGGTGCAACCTGAGACCATTTCCTCTTGTCCTGCCACTTGCTAACTTGGGAGAAGAGACCTTTAATGTCCACAGAGGATTCTTTCCTGGCAGGTCTGAGCTTTTGGGATAATGTGCATAGCAGTTAAAACTTGAGCAGACACATTTCAGTCACCCTCTTTTTCCAAACCATGGTGAATTTTTCTATATTGTAGATTCGTAATATACATGAAACCAAAAGAGATCATCAGTGTGGCTTTTACTATAGGAAGTTAAGAATAACTAATATAATAACTAATAAAGTATTGCTCATTATATATCAGTACTTTAAAAATTCTCAACTACTATTATAAAAACACTGACTTGTTGTTGGGGGTTAGGTGTCCCTTCTTTTGTTCTTTCTCAGCTATTAGATATTTTCCCCATTAACTGAGGGGAAACCTGATGCTGTACTTCTTGGCTGCTTAATAAAGACAAAGAATTGGATGGGCCCTGGGGGAAGGGGAAGGCAGAAAAAAGGAGGGCAGAGGCAGTGGGTGGGGGGCAAACTGGGTTTTTTTTCAGCTGGAGAGAGGGACACATTCTCAGAGCTGTTTTCTGCTCGGGGAAGAGGATTTCACCATCACCTAGACGGAGCTGCTGTTTCTTCTTCTTCTTTCTTTGTGGGCCTTGCAGCCCCTGTCTGGCTGGGATGTGCTGCAATGCCAGCTGCCACTGTGGAGCCGATGAGGACATCTCATCCACCAGCCTGGGACTTTCTGCTGATCCCTGATGCTTCCAGTGAGGTGTTCTTTAGAGCCCTGCTGGAGCTCCAGCACTGACTGCCTGCAGAGGGGTTTGTGAAGCACAGCCTCTCCTCCACCTTTCCCATCTTGGCTGAGAAGGCTGCTCGTTTCTGTTTTGTTCTTCATACTGTAGTTATTGTTGTTTGTTTGCCTTATTATACATATTAGTAAAGAACTGTTATTCCTATCCCCATATCTCTGCCTGAGAGGCCCTTGTTTTCAAAATATAGTAATTCGGAGGGAGGGAATGGTTTACATTATTTTCATTTCAAGGGTGATTCCTGCCTTCCTTAGCAGATACCTGTTAAAAATAGTTAGAAACAGTTGTAAAATAATTGTTAAAAATTGTTAATAATTGTAAATAATGTACTGTTAGTTTGTTATTGGTTTGTAATATGTATTTGTTATTGTATTTGTACTGTTATTATATTGTAAAAGGGGTTAAAAGTGTAGCTATAAGAAATGCTGTACTACACATAAGAAAATCACCACTCCCCAGCCAAACCGGCCAGAATAAACATAACAAAAGTGTATCACCAACCCCCACTGAAATGAGCCAGCCTAAACAAAAGCTATAATGGGACAATCAAGCACCTTAAACTTTCATGCAAATGAAAGGATCCAAATAAGAAACCAATTCAGAAGGACAAAAAACAGGATAAAAAGGGACATCTGAACCAAGGAAGCTGTGCCACTCCACCTGGAACACCGGGGACAAGACATCGCTGCTCAAGAGGACCCAAGCACCGCTGCTGCAGCATTCTCTACAGGAACGCTCCTGCCTGGCCTGTGGGCCCCCATGATTTAGGCCCTTTTCTTTTTACAATAAATGCTGAAATCACTCTTAGTGCTGGGAGTCAGGTCCTGTTTGTAACAATACCTGTCTTCCAAATCGGGACACTTGTGGATGCTTTTACTTAAAAAAAATACTCACTAAAACTCACTTTTGACCAAAGCACATCAGCTGGTATTTTGTTGGATGTCACATATAGAAGCAGGTCAAAACTTGTGAGTTAGACCTTCAGAATGGATGAGACTGACTTGGAAATAGAAACACTGTATTGTGAATCAGGCAGTTTTTTGGGTTTGAATGTTTTCTAGGCTTGGAAGCTTGTGAGGAGTAGTTATTATTGGACAAAAACTATCACCAGGAACTCTCAGAAACCAATAACCTCCAACAAAGCTGTGAGAATTGGTGCCAGTTATGGCTCTGAGTGACTTTTGCAGAAGCAGGGTCCTCCAGGGGGACACACCTGGATGGCCAGGCTCACAGGAGTGGCTGCATGGAAGAGGGTCACAAAATTATGCTGTATTTCTCAGCTCTGCAAACTCTGTCCAGCCTGAGGGGCAGGAAAAGTGTCTGAATGTGAATGATTCTGCTTTCACCTTAGATGGTGACCTCAGGTACCAGAAGATTGTGCCACACACACCAGCAAAGCACAGAACTAAGTTCACCTTAATGTTCGGATAATAAAATTAGTAAACTCTGGTGGATTAAAGCAAAAGGAATGGGGGGAGGTGATAGCAATCTTCTCTCTTGCCTGGTTTATACAAGAACCACATCCTTCTGTACTTCCCTGTTTTCTCAAGGCACTTTGTTTCAGGCTTCTTTGATCGCTGCTAATGAGAAAATTGTTTCCACTGTCTGCATTGCATTTACACTTGGGATACAGAGCATCCAGCTAATGTTCCATGGTTGATTAGCTCTGTGCTTTAAGGGACAACTTGAACCTGCCAGCTTGCATTTCTTCCCTCTGCAGGTAATGCCTGGAAAGAACACAGTGAAGACCTTTAATCTTCATGTGAGAACTGAAAGGTATTTCCAAATTTATCAAATATGTTCTTTGCTACAGCAAAGTTACCAAACTGGTGCCCAGTCATGCTAGCAGGTTTTTTCCTGTGTTCTGAGCACAACTTTGGAATGCTGGTGGGTTGGTCAACACTTAACAAGTAGGGATGATTTTCAGACAGATGATTCAGTAATCTTTGAGGGAAATGAATGTCAGTGTAGGCCACAGTCACACTGATGATTCTGTGGTTTGTAGCCTGTTCTCAGCCTCCAGGACTTTATGTCAAATTGAGGTGCTTTTGTTATTTCTTTGAACAGATTTATTTTTTTTTCCTTTTCATCAAACTTTTTTTTTTCAATACTACTTTTGGTTCAAAGACATCCAGTTTTCTCTGTTCCAGTTCATGAATGAGCAGAAATATCTGAGAGGTTCGGATTGAGTGTGTTGGCTCTGAGTTTAAACATGAGATTAACCTTAAGCAAGGCACAAATCTCAATTATATCAATAGAATTACTCCTGTGCCTATGTTTAAGAACTCAGATAAATCTGAACACTGAGCTTGAGATCTTAAGTATTTCAGAAGAAACAAGAATTTCCTGGCTGAATTTTCTGCAAATTCAAACTAGAAACCTTCCACGTTCCTTTTTAATAACCCACACAGTTTCAGATATTTAATATGTTACACAGAATTTTTATCTTGCTGGCATGTTTCACTGATAGGAAGCCCAAAGCCGAGTTCCTAAAGAAATTTAATTCCTTTTCCGTTGCCTGTTGCTGTTCATTTAGGCTCTGTTATTTGTGGGTGTTTTGGTGCTAGAAGTATGGCATCACTGTGGGTCTACAGTGGCTCCCCTGTGCTGGATCAAGTCTCCTCTTTTTTTCTTTCTTTTACAATGGGTGAGATGTGTTTAATTTATTGTAGGAAACTCTTAAAGATGCAAGATTCTTTGTAGAAGCTTCTACAATAGCTGTGAAGCACTTATTTAATCCCATTGAGTGGAGGGTAGATTTACTAGCTGGGCTAGACATGTTTTTTGTTCAGGAGTCATCTTGGAGTACATCAAAGTTTAAAGATCTTTGCAGAAAACTCAAGGAGAAACAAAAGGGATAAATTTTAAAAGGAACTTTGTCAAGGAGTTTTAGATGTTAAACAGATAGAAAAACCATGGTGGCTTGACTGAGACGAGTGTTGGGTTTGCAGAATTGTTACTGATCTGATGAGAAATGCTAATGAGGCACTTTAAATGCAAGTTTGATGGAAAAAGGGGCAATTTCATACTAAAGTGCAGCAAGGTTACCAAATTAAAGAAGGTACACTTCAGTTCTGCAAAAGGGGACAATGCTCCATTGTCAGATCCTTTTTCTTTTGACTTTAAACATATTTTAACTACACCATTTACGAAATTGTACAAAATGGCTTGCACACTGATTGAGAATTTATGACCAGAAACAAACCTGTTAGGGGAAAAAAGAAAAACTGAGTGTGATCCATAATGTAGCTGCAGAAATAGTTTGAATGAATTTAACCTGAACACTGTGGGGGGTACACAATATGGTTTTCAAGCCCAGGGGCCTGGGACATGACTTCAAATAGAATTTTGTCTTTCAATACCAATTTATAAAAACAGGGAGAGTGCTTGGAGACATCTGTGGCCTCTCAACCAGCATTAATACAGATGTCTCAGTTTTGTCTCGAAAAGCCTCCTTCAGAATCATGCCTTGTCAACCCATCCACCATGCCAAATTCCTCAGATTGGATCATGCCTGAAGTTCACAAACATCTTGTTTTACTTCCAGTCATTAAAGCTATTTTGGTAAAAATAAAGACCAACAACATCAGAATACTTGCTCTTGCTGCCACGAAAAATTGTCACATAAATCTTTCACTTCCATGAAGAAGAATTCAGGCTACTTTAGGAGATTTATGGAGTGGCTTTTGGGCAAGATTCCTGCACGCAAACACACTGAAACAGTCTAAGTTTTGCCATGCTGTTCATTAAATAATGGGCAAAATTCATTTGTAGCAAAGAGCAGACTTCCACCTTTTCATCTGATTCAGAAGAATTTCTCTGAATGAACTATAAAACCTGTTACTCTGCTTTGGCGAAACAGAGCCTCAGCTCTAACAGTTACATTTCACTTTTGAGGCATTTTTAATTTTTTGTTTTCAAAACTGGAACCTGCCTGTGGCAATATATTTACCATTTCACATCTTGTGAAAGGTTGCTCAGCTGGGTTCTGAATTTAACCTCCCATTTGTATGGGTTCCCACAGGCACTCCTAGTCAGAGTCAGAAACCACAGAACCATCAGAAAAGCAAAAGGTCACTGAAATGGAGAATCCCAACAGCTCCTTTCTCAGACCTCAAAATGGAATTTATATGAGGTTTCAATTTTTTAAATTGTCCTCCACATTTCTCTGAGCTTTTTTTTTGTTTTGTGTTGTTGTTTGGGTTTTTTTGCTAAGCTCTTAGTTCATATCTTGGTCTAAAAAGGACTGTCCTAATGCAAAAGTTCTCTTTTTACACTTCAAAATGAAAAATATGTGGTGTCTCATTAAAGAGTCTTATATTGCAAGGCCTTTCTGCAAGACTTTGGTGCAGCACCTATATTAAGCAGGAAGCTGTTATTTGACCATTGCATTGAAAAAGATCCACAATAAAGATTACTAGATCCTGTGTTAGCTGGCAAAGATCACCTACAGCTTTACCAACTCCTACAATGTGAGAGAACTGTCTCTTGTTTTGATCCTGCATAGCCAATATAAGTTGGATTTTCACACTGTGTTTATATTTGGGATTAGTAATATCTCCCTTTAATAGGAATTTCAATATTTCATTTAGATGATGCAGATTTTATGTGGTAATAGTTTATCACTGGTCAATTTTGTACCATTTAAATACATCACAGGAGATATATATGTAGACATATATATACATATGACTAAAACAAAAATTGTCAGGTTTTATATATGTACTTTTTTTTACCATGGAAACTGCAAAAGTCTATACTAATACTAATAATACTAATACTAATAATAATAAGTTGAAAACTAGGTGGCAGTAATACCCAGCTGTACAGCCCTCCTGTGAGCAATGATGGGATGACTCAGTTTTCTCAGGAATTCTCAGGGTGCTGCAGTCCTATGCTGAATGGCTCAGCCATTAACAGACAGAAAAATACAGGATCATGTGTTCAAATGAGCTGACTTAAAAACATGGAGTTAGTTACAGGCTAAAATGGAATAACAAGAACTGAGGTGAATGTCGTAGGAAAACTAATTAATTCAACCAAGCTTCTTTATAAATATATGTTAAAAGCAATTTCCTTCTTTCTTGCAGTGAGTGACAGAAGAGGAGGAGTTGTGATTAACTCTGAAATTCTTGTTTCTCATGGTTGTGGCCAGGGGACAGCAAATATTCTACAGTCCATGAGCAGATTGCTGTTCATGTCAATGTGATGAACATTCCACTAACATTAGAGTAAGCTAAAAGTAACATGACTAAAATCAATGGGATCACTCTGTAGAAGGACCATTATTGGCTATGGTTACAGAGGTTCATGGTGAACATCCTCATTTATCTTAGAGGTATAGGCTGAGGCTGAAGCCGTGGAAGAATTAGACAGCAATGAGATTTATTGGCTGACTTCATTGTTTAAATGCAGCATGCTTGCCTTAGATTCATACAATTTAATTGCATGTGCAGAGTAGAATGTGCTGCCCTTTTCTGGTTAGCTGAGCTACTTGTGTGGCAGGGCTTTGCAGGAAGGTTTGAGGTGTCCTGCCTTGGGGATGTTTTTTGTCCTGCCTTAGGGATGTTCTCTCCTGACACCATTGGAAATACTTGATATTAGCTTTATTCCTATAAACTGTTTGTTTTTTTTTTTTAACTGGGTCACCTAGATATTCTCAGAGATGTCTGAGCTGCCACTTTGGCAGACATTGCAGTGGTTTTTTCTGTGTTTGATTTCAATTTACGTAGCTCTGTCTCTGACAAAGATCTTCTGTTGCCTGCTCCTTTTCCAAAGAAATTGTTTTGAACTTTGCATAATCTTGATGTACTGTGTTAAACTCAGGACAAGTCTGTGGTGTTCTTGCCCCTAATATAATCATGCTTCCTCTTGTTCTCCAAAGAGAAATATTAAATATACAATAACTTCTTCTTCTGTGAAACATGTTGAGTTTAACTGTTACTGGGATGTAACAGTGCTCTTAATGTCAAGAAATATCTTTTCCCAGACCAAGCAACAACAGGAAGGCAATTCATCTTAGCTATAGGGTAAGTACCAGTCACTGATTGACTTGCTAACTAATAGATAACAATTAATAGTGACATTTTTCCTTAAAACTAATACCTCATTTAACTTTCTAAACAACTCTTGTTTTCCCCAACCTATGTTTTCATTCTTCCTGGCCCTGTCCCCCTTTGCATAAAAGTGAGGCCTATCAGCCCAGTTTTTCTAGTGCCTTATGAAAGGTGTGATGTTATTTTATCTGCTTCTTTTTTTTTTTCTTCTTTTTTCTGCATATGTTCAGGTGTTCATTGTATTAAAAAATACATGCTCTGTCTTTTGTACCTGAGACAAACTGACTCCAGCCTCTCCTAAGCCAGATCTCCTTCAGGGATGTGAGGAGTTTTGACCTCTTCCTAAGGACATGGGGAATATGATTCGGGATAACTTAGTAATTCTGAGGGTTGTGTAAGTAAGCACAGCTGTCTGGGATACACGCTCTTTTTAGTGATAATCCTCACCTTTTCAGGTATGAAGCCAAATACATACACCTCCCCTCTGTAAGCTGGGAGCTTGCTCATAAGCATCAAAGTCATCCCTGTGAAGTTTGGTCTATATGTAGTTAGTAGGGTTAGAGTACTCTTGATGATAGGCTTGTCCTTGCTCTCCTACAAGAAAAACTTTTCCATGCTGCTGGAAACATGGAATCAAGAGTAAGGCACACGTTTGTGGACTTTTGCCCCAGCAAGATTGCTGTGTTGTTATGATAAACAGAGCTAAGGGCCTGTTGGATATGATCCAATGTTTTAAACTTAAGAAAAAAAAATGTTGGATATGATCCAATGTTTTAAACTTAAAAAAAAAATTCTACAGCTCTATATTGTCAAGAGTTCCTGTTGCTTCTAAGAATGCAATTTAAACCAAACCAAGCCGTGATAGAGTTATCAGCAATTCATAAGAGATCTCAGTAGATACTTTTACAACACCAGAGATCTGCTGAGGGTAATTAAAATATAATGCCTTAAGGTTGTAGCACACTTTACAGTCATATCATAAATAGTGTCTATAATATAAATATATACTATATAACAATATTTGTGATGGCTTTCATGTCTCTGACTCTGCTTTTGCTTTTATTTGGGTGTTACCCAGATGACACTTCTGTCACTTCATTTATTCCAACAGTCTGTCTGATGCCAAAGTTCCTGTTGATGGAAACCTTGTCTAAGAAAGGAGAAAAGAAGCAAATGTAAAATTGGATGTGTCTACAGGATTGTGTTCCCTTCCATGCCCCATGCAATTATACTTTGCAGAAGGTGATGCTACATTTTCCTGCAGAATGTTGCATAACAAAAGGCAATCAAAGAGAATTCTTTATTCTTCCTGGAAAAGGCAGCCCATCTTCCATGTTTAGAGGAAACTAGAAATAAATCATAAGCATTAAAAATTTGGAAGTTAAAAAACTATTTGGATCTATATATGCTGAAGGACAAGAATACAAGTACGTAGGAAGGAAGATATTTTTCTGTGTACTGTTTTCCCAGTCACCCTGCATAATACACTAAAGAAAGGTGGCTCTGTTTCAGTTAGTTGCACATGTCTGAAGAAAATTAATATGCTTCCCTTGAAACGCAACATATATCTTCAATTTTTCAATCTTCCAATGTGTCCAGAAAAAATAATTTCCGTATCTGGAAGACAAAGACAATTTTGCCATTTATCTTGGTGGCATCGGGACTGAGCCTCAGCATTACATTTCCATGACTTATGCATTACGTGAAAAAGAGAAATTGAAGTTTTCCAGAAAAATAAATATTTATTCCTAAACTAGTCTTTTTTTTGGCCTTGGCTCTGTGGCTCTGTGAATGTGTATGACAATTTTTTGTGCATACAAAAATCTTCAGGGTAATAAGCCTATAAAAGCTTTTATTTTTACACATGGCATAATGCTAAGGTAATAAACCAATGAACAGAATACAGTAATTATGATGAAATCTTTAAATGTTCCAGGCAGAATTATATTTACTGAAACATTCAAGATTGAACAGCCTATGGGACACATTCTTTTTGTGGTCACTGAGCAACAGCTGCCACTGATCTCTTTTTCTTTTCAAGTGCTATACACAGGTACAGCAATTGTAAAGATCTAAAGTTATTCTTTTGAATAACTCTTTTGAGTTATTTGACTCAAATTTTTGACTGGATTTGCCTGTATCTGCCTAAAGTATCTTTGCAGCACTATAATGGAGGTATAAGCACACTGTGCTGAGAGGCACAGTGCCCATCTCTTTACCTTTATTAGTATTCTTTTGTGCCCATCTCTTTACCTTTATTAGTATTCTTTTGTAAATGATCATTACAATCTGATCCTGAAAACCTTCCTCACTCCTGCTGGAATCTGGATTTTCAGGCTTGAATATTAGCTTTATGAAAAACCTACAGATAACGTCAACGAAATCTTCCCTATTCAATCCACAAGGATATGCTTTTTACTTTTTTGGTTTAATTATTTATTTATTTACTTTTAGAACACAACTAGATGTTATTTTCTTAGATAATGGTGCCATTTAGCTTGTAGGCCAGTTATGAGTGTTTAAAAAGTGCTAAAGGCAACCAAAACTCTCCTCTCCTCTCCTCTCCTCTCCTCTCCTCTC